>JARHVA010001973.1:1197500-1495000 GCA_037957365.1 Torreya grandis | reverse complement strand
ATGGGTCATGGACTATCACTCATGAATTTGCAAAACCCTAATTTCTCATCTTTATAATGACATTGGGAAAAAATGGGTTAGTGGGCACAAGGTGTTGAGCTGACCCCAGATACCCCTCTATCAATGAGCATTGCCTAATATATAATACTCCTACGAGGGCCTTAAATTGATGTAGTTCTCCCCTACATGTTGACTTGTGTTTGAATCATGCAATATGTGAAAAGTACAATGGTGACCTAGATTATAACTTGGAAAATTAGGATCTTAGGCTACTCCTTTATTAATCTAGCCATCTAGATGTGCTATCCCTATAACTAATATGAAAACATGGAAGATTTTATCAATTAAATGATTGATATAATGTTTTTGATAAGTTTCCTAGGTTTCTTTAGGTCTTTTCTATGTGAGGAATGAATGAAGTTTGATATTGTATTTATATCAATCCCTTTGGATAAATAACTTGCATTAAAGCATTTAGGCTAACCATTAGGATACATTTCATTTGAAAATTAGATAAATTTATAGTGCCAGGCACTTATGTTAGGTTAGGACACTAGTGTTAAGGCTATTGTCAATTCCATATTCTAGCGTTTGGGGAGAAAGAAAGTAGGTACAGACTCAAAACTTGTAGAGATGTAAGATAAGAAGGTTTTAAGCATTCTGGGAAAGATAGAAGTTTTGGGTCATCACTATAAGATTGGTGGGACTAAGAGATAGGCCAAGGGGCACAAGATAGAGTATATGTGATAATTTAGAAAGTAGATAAGGTCTAGAACTAAAAGGAATAACCAAGGTCTGAGTTTGCCAAGTTTACAAGACTAAGGTGTTATATAATTCAAAAATAGTGTCTACATATAAAGCTTTGGAGAAGGCCCTCATTCTATTACTAGTGTTCATGTTGATGTGGAATTTACCCGCATGAAAGGTCTTAGGGATTTATCTCTCTCATTTTATGATTGTAAGCACAATCCAAGGCATAAGTTGTAATTTATGGCTCTTCTATGTAGGCTTCTAGGAATAGTATGAGGGCATACAATTGATGCTACCAGAGAGACCAATCATGCCTATAAACTTTATTATACATAGAGAATTTTTCTAGTTTCCCATAGTGAATACTAAAAAAAAATATTAAACCTAAGTATGAGTCAAATAAAAGAAAAGGAAAAAGGAAAAAGGTAAGGAAGAAAAGGGGTTTCTCAGATACTGTGGGAGCTATAACTACTCTCATCAACTATTTATGGACATGAATGAGGATTATGTTTGTATATGTAGTTTTACTTAGGTTCAAATATCTATATCTAATTTTATATCAAATATTATTCACAAGTGTACTTGAATGAGTTAAAAAAGATATAGGTTGTCACTTTAAGATGAAATTATAGGTGGTGATACTATATGAGGCCCAAAATTTTACATAGATAAAACTACACTTTTCTATAAAGTCATACATTTCACTCTTGTCCAATCCCAATAGACTTGTCCCAATGAACACAAGATTTAATTTATCAGATTCAAAACAATCATAGTCCTTATATAACTTTTTTGCATCACAAAAAGTTCAATAGGGGCATCTTTAACATAAGTTTTATCATTATATGACTATCAATTTTGTTCTTATTACAATACAATATATTGCACAAGTCTTTCACTATTTTCTCACTTACTTTAACAATGCTATTTCATTATATACCTGAGTTTTTGTATATGATGATTTTATAAATTTATTATTTGATCAATTTTAATTATTCATGCTTGCTTCCCATTTTATTCTTCTTTGCTTCATGATTTTTGTGTGACTTATTTGTATTGTGGACACTTGAACATGTTATTTATTATGGATCTAATCCTTATTAGGTTTTTTTAATGCATGTGAGTGACATTTGAACATGTCTCTTGTATGTGTCTTCTTGGCCTTCTTTTATGTCTTGTGTGATCTTGTGTATACTATTTATGTATGCATCATGACCATGACTCTTAATATATATATGTAGTGCTCAATTTTTGATGCCATGATAGGTATCATACATCTCTTTAGTTTGTTGATGCCATGATAAATATCATGCATTTACCTAAGTAGTTTTGTATTAGTTTGAAGTATTCAACATATGATCATTATTAACTACACGCCTAATTTCTAGCATATATATAAGCATGACTTATGCTTAACTTTACATGTATCATACATTATTCACTATATGCCTAATTACTAACATATATATAAACATGTTACTATGCATGATTCATTTTACATATATCATACTTTGCTATTTTTCTATAATTATTAATATGATGTCTTGGTTCCTAATGTTATCATTATTACTCCATATTTTAAATATTTCTATAAAATCATTTGAACAACCTTTTTTTTTAAAGCTAAGTTATTGTGTAGGCTTCAAAACTCACCTCAAAAGAGTGTTCATACATAATGGATTGTCTTAGAGACTAAGCTATAATAGTCCACTACACAAACATAAAATAACAACATTTTATCAGGTGATCACAATGCATACTCAATTTTTCCCTAGAAGTTTTATTAAAATAACACCACATCATTTAGACAATGGTGAAGGCCAAGATTATCCAAAATAATGCACTTTCATCCTAGAAGTTATGAATAATAGTTTATAGAATCATACTTAGTCTATAAAATAATTTTTAAAAACACTTTTAGCTTTATATAATGTTATTACATTTTTTTAAATTGGGCACATCATGTAGACATGTGTTCTAAGATTTTACATAGGTTTTTACTTTGAGATTCATTTGATATTACTTAGTTATTTAAATATATATACTCAAATATCTGATTTGGGGCATGTACATAACACATGATCACTTTCTTGATCAAATTTTTGCTCCATTTTTTATAGAAGGAATGAAAATTCATGTCATTCTCTATGTTGTATACACTAGAATAAGTTAATATTGAATTTCACTAGTTTTCTACTAGGTATTTCACCATTTTTGCACCAAAATGAATCTTATTCTATCTTTAACAATTAATTTAATATTTTCACAAGTTTTTCACCAATTTTTCACTAGAATGATCTATTGGAATTCATATAAGGATTCCAAGATATTGTAATACCTTGAGTTGTGTGATTAAGTTGTCATATTCATATTTATTTTTAATCACATTCTCCTACCAATGAGGATTAAGGCATGCACAATCCAATCTAAGTGTTTCAATGAATAAATCTCCTAAGGTTCCACATTTTTTAGTGACCAATTTTTCACCATAAAACACAAAGGTATAAGTACATGAAAATACGTATTTGTTCCTTATTATTTTATCTATAATTTTCATGTCCTTACTTTAAAATTTTTATCCTAAGTAAGGACTAATTTATACATGTTTCATTTCAAGTTTTTTCATGAAACACAACTCAACATGTGGTCTAAATTCAAAACCATTCTTCATGAGAAATTTCAGGTATAACAATCTTCCTTTTAATCTAGTTATTTTGATTTTTTGTATTATTATAATAAAAGAGAAAAAGATTTAGACACTAAAATCAAAATTTAATGCCAAAAAAATGCAATTGTGATAACTCTTTATGTACACTTAACCTATGCTCAATTTCATGGTTTCAAACTGCTATTTATTTACTTATATGTAGATGAACCTATATCTTAATAAAAATATAATAATAAATTCTCTTATTTCTCATTGAAAATATCCTAGACTCATTACTTGATTGATTCATACTTGCAGTTTAGTTTTCTATATTCCTTAGACAAAACCACTCCTTCAGGACAATCTTGTAAGCCAGTCATGTTTGAATCCATTTGTTTCATGATACCACCAATTAAAAAGTAATTTATTAAATTAAAATTCATATCAATAGTTCATTACACATATTTATCAATTATAAATCAAGGAAATTCCCAAAAGTCCATTATCTAAGCACATTTTCTACCCACTTGTTCACTAGATGGCAAAAAGGCTTCCACTATTACAAACATTAGATATTATCTAACTACATTTTGAGAGGAAAGTAATATTATTCGCAATTATGATTCCATAGAGCCTAATAATCACTGAGCTATATTTGAATACAACAACAAGGTTATAAGTCATTGTTTAAGCACATATTTACACTAAGATTGCACTAATATGTTAGAATTTCACTAATATTGTACACACACCACTAATATTATATGCACACAACCATAGAATGGGAGAAATGCATGTAGTTTTATCCCTCTTTAGAGTATTGATATGTAGGAAATTCTCAACACATGGGGTGTTCTAAAGCATAACCCCATCCCATTGATTGTTGTCAACATTTACATAAATTTTTCCCTCTTTTCATTGAGCTAGGGTTTTGAGTGAAGAATAAGGTACACAATGAATCAAATACATATTAATTTACACATAGGATTTATAAGTGAGGGAACACTTGTCAAGATTCATGAATAGGGATAAAACCTTAAATGATGAGGTCACTCCTTATAAACATTAGTGTAGGTCATATAAGTCCAAACAACATGGCCTTATCTTATGATAACACAAATCCTTATTTATGAGTTAAAAAAAATCAATATATAACACAATAAATTATATAGTAATTGATGTAGTCCTATTATACTTGAGTTTTAGATAATTCATTTACTTCTTAGTACTTTTCTATTTTTAACAATCTCTAAAAATAATAAGTTGTAAATCAGTCATGTATATTTATTGCATATATTATGAATTCTAATTTACTCAAAGGTTTGTATCAATTATATTAATAATCTTTAATTCCAAATTTTTATAAAACACATACCATCTTTCCAACTCAATGAATTTCACTGGTTTTTAAATTGAGACTTGATCGCTCTCAATTCACCACAGGTTGAACATTTTTCCAAATGTCTCAGTAAGGAGGCACACATATCTATACATTTTAAATTTACAAGGAAATTAGATTGTATATTATTTAAAGTGTATTATTTCCTTTATCTCTTTTTAAAATTTAAAATTTTAAGTTTCATATTTTTAGTCTTCTAATATGGACATTAACTACTTTTAGTGGCATTTTCGTAGGTTTTGTGTTGAGGCATATTACACAATCAAGGTTCACATAAAATAACAAAGTATAAATACATACTTATGTTCACATATATGTTAATATATTAATTTAAATTTAGTGTATCACTATAATAAGTACAAGCAAATGTAGACACTAAAATTTAATCTTCAAGTGTTTGACAATGTTTA
This sequence comes from Torreya grandis, assembly GCA_037957365.1. Taxonomy (NCBI): domain Eukaryota; kingdom Viridiplantae; phylum Streptophyta; class Pinopsida; order Cupressales; family Taxaceae; genus Torreya; species Torreya grandis. The sequence goes on along the minus strand of JARHVA010001973.1, from coordinate 1,489,794 downwards.
ATCTTGAAATCCTTACCTTGCTTAGCATATTCAACATTTTGTTAACTTGAAATATCTATTATTGTCTTAAAATTAATCAAAAAATCATTCAAACATCCTTATCATGCTTAAAAATTCCTATCAACCAAGTTTGAATAGTCTATATCCTTTTGGGGTAAGACCACACTAGGTTGGATAGGGTTGTAACTTGGACTTATCCACTAGTGGCCTTGTCCCCTGATGCTCCAAAAATTAATTTTCAATTTTTAAACATTTCATATTGGTTCCATAAACTTTTATCAAGGTTTGTTAACAAACATCCCAGCCATGACACTATATAAGAACATCAAGGTCATTCAATACACATCTAGATATAACTTATAAATTCTACTTCACATTGAGCAAAATAACACTAATATTTTCAATTCTCATTCATATTTATTATAAAAATCATTAGTCAAGTTTTAATCTATTTTATTTCAGGTCAAATGCATTCATGATCAAACATTCAAGTTAATTTTTTTGTTTTATCCATATAGCAAAATATCAAGATTCACTCACTCACTCTAAGAGAGAGAACTAAATGGGATTTATAGGAAACACTTAGATTACACAGGGTTTTCTAGGGATAAATAAAAATTTCCCCTTTTTTATCCCCTTTTTGTAGTTAATATTTATTTGGTTTATATACAAGAATTAGGTTTTATTATTGCAGGTCTTCAATGCATCAAATCAATACTTATATTGACCAAAAATTCATCTTAGGTAAGTGTAGGCTCCCAATTAAGAAAATAACATGTACAATCAATTTAGATATGATAAAAATAAATAGATAAGGCCATAATGTGACCCTATCCACCTAGTGCATCCCTATCCCAATAGATTATAGTCTTCCATTTATATGCATGACATAGCTCACTAATCCTCCCAATCAATTATCTACCTACACAATTAGCACAAATCAAATTTGAGCTAGGTTTGAATATTTTATAAAAAATTACTAATTATATCTCATTCCACTTTTTGTATTTAATTTCCTTTTATATTTAGGTTACGTATAATCTATAGTCTAAAATAATATTTCAATAGTTTAGTGGTTTAATACATCTCATTCATAAATCAAAATAACAATTAAACATTAGGTACATTTTTTTAAAATAGATTGTTGTTTGAAGTTGAAGTGTTATAATAACTTATTTATGAATTTTTTATTTTGTGTAATTTTCTTTTTCAAAAATTTGAAATTTGCTTTCTTATGGGATCAATTTTGGGTTGATTATCAGGATCCTCATAAATATAATCATAACTTTAGCTATTTGGATCCACATTTTGGATGTAATGTTCATCATGGGTGGTTTCCAAAGTTAATAAGTGGATACAAGTGATGCACAATTATGAAAATCAGATTTTGAAATGAATGACCAACCCTAAAAGGAAAATGGTTTGTAAAAACCTTGGTTGAATGTAATAAAAAAATAACCCTAAGTAAAAATTTGAATGATGTAGGTACCCAATTAGTAATTAGGGTTTGAGTTGAACAAAACATAAAAAATAATCAAATAAAAAAATCAATGTTTAAATTATCCATGAGAATGTGAAATAAAGAGGGTTATACAAAACCCTAGGTTAAGTGTTGGAAAGATTTAGGTTTACCATTTATGTTTTCTCTAATTTTTGTTATTTGAAAAAAAGGTATAAAGAATTTGTAATTAAATAAAATTAAGCATGCATTATTGTATTACAAATTAAGATATATTTAAGAGGTTACATAACAAAAAAAATTATAATGATCACAAATGTAAGCTAAATCAAAATAATGAATTGTAAAAGAGGTTAAGAAATGGTAACACCTTGATTGTTATGTAATTTTGAATCTACATTCTTACTATGTTGATTGTTATTGACACGATATGAAGTTTTTGGACTTGTGCACTACTCTAATAAAAATTAGTACCTATATGGGCCTATCTTGTGCAATCCTAACTAAAATAATCCTAACTAATTTTATTCTTCCATTGTGATATTGTGTACATATTTATGCTGTTGATTGTGTCTCTATAAGGTTTTTAGTCTGAGATTTATTGTGTGTGCCATATATTATTCATTATGATTGTACTTCCACTTCAAAAAAATTCAATGTAGAATATGATATGTGGATAAATTTTCAATTTGACTTAGTTGGCACATTCCAAAAAATAAAAGTAATGGATTCAATAAACTACTAAGTTAGCATTGCAAACTATGTATCCAACATTCTCAGAATTAGACCTACATATAATTATTATGGTGTGTGAATGGAATACATTGAGTAAGGTTTTCAATCTCCTCTTCCATATAAGTGATCAATTCAACTATTTAAGTCTAATTACCTTTCTTTAACACAATGGACTTTGTAGAGAAATAAATATGGATAAATATATCAGGTGTGTACTATTTGATTCAATGAAGCATAAATTATATTGATAGTCTTTTATTTAGGTTTAACCCTTGGTGTATTGGGGTTTTTAGTGTTCTCCTCCTCATATCTAGTTCTATCTCTATGTCCCACTTCTTTTCTAATATCTCAAATGAATTGGCAAAATCTTATATTTATAGGATGATTTAGGATGACTAAATTATGTTGGATAAAATTTGAAAATAATAATGGGAAGAGTTAAGTCTCAAGATCAATGATAATAAAAAAACAAACCCAAAAACCTAAAAGAGATAAACCTATATGGGTAAATGTTTTTCTGGGACAAACTTGTAAAACCATGGTTTTTCCTAAAAGATAATGAAAGCTTTGTTTTCGAGTGAGAACTAGTTAATAGATATGATGATGTTCATATTTATAAACATATACTTTTTAGATAAGTGCTGATATATTCTTAATCTCTATGGACCAAATATAGAATTATATAGGGTTGGGTCCATTCTAGAAATGATTTAAAATTTACATCTTTTATAAATAATTAAGAATAAAACATAAAAAAAGGGTTTTATGCTACATTTAGGTGTCTAAAAATATAAATATTAGAAATAATTATATAAAATTGAGAAATAAATACATTAAAAAGTATAATTTGAAATGATTTTATAAAATTTATCAATTTATGAATTTCATCAAGGGTACTAGAGAGATATTTTATAAATTAAGCCACATCTTGAACCAAGTTATATTTTGAGTATCTAAATAAGCTTATTAATTAAAATATTCATCATTTTCACACACATAAAAAGTTTGGTATCCATTCACAAATAAATTATCATTATATTTCAAAGAAGAAACATTAGGATTTTGGAAATGTGCATGTGTGCATGCACACACATATAACAACTTTAATTTTTACACCATCAGGCTCATTTTTTGGGTTCTATTCTAATTTTCAAACTTAAATTAGGATTAACAAAAAATATTTCAACAAAATATATGTGATCTTGATTTTTAGATGAAATCTCATATGTATTTAATTTAGGTGGCATAAATTTAAATCAAACATGAAAAATATACACCATTCAAGAATACTAGAGGTTGAATAATTTCTATAAATTAAGCTAGTGATTGGGATGAAGTAAATCAATAAAATGAAGCTAGGGTTTTAGATTTAGGAACATATAATGAAATTAACCCTAAGAAGAAATAGAAAATTTGAGATCTATAACAGCATGGAAATAGATCAAACCCTCAGGGGTGTAATATAATTCATGTTTATAAAAAGATAATTTTTTTAAAGATCATGAAAGATAATACAAGTCACTAAAATGTAATGAAAATAACTGGATTACAACTAAATGTAACAAAACCAAACAAATTAAAATTTAATTAAGCATCGTAACACATATAATACAACATGATTTTTTAATTAATATTTTAAAATCAATGAGTAGGTCAAACACATAGGGTTTCAATACATATATTGAATAAGTCACAATCTAAATATAATCGCCTAAATCTAAACTTCTAAATGCACTATAAGTCATGTTGTGAACATTGCCCAAAAAATAAAATCCAATCTAAGATGGTGCAACAAGCACAATAATTGTGATGGGATCAATAAAACTATACATGGAACATCAAAGCTTCTAGTAAGGGAATAAATGACTATAAAATAAGTTAATGACTAGTTTCACTAAGATATATGCATTACAACAACTGTGTACATGTGAAATAGACTTTTCTCCTTTCCCAATAATATATATCTAAGGCACATGTAATATTTGAAGAATGTAAGGAAAATAAAGTGCCTTTAGGGGTATACAATTATCTTGGTGAATAGTATAAGTATCTCACTATTTGTCAAACCATTACACAATGGGACTATGATATAAAAAATGTCATAAAATAATAAAACATTGTATTAAATAAATGACTTTAGAAATATAATTTGTATAGATAAAAATTAAGGTCATGTTTAAAAAGTGCTCCTTAATTTTTTTTAGATTCGAACAATGATGAATGCTCTAATGATTACTTGATATCTTTTATGTACTATAATTTCTATATGAATGCTCAATGAATCTATAGTTAATACTGGGTGTCCAATAAACTACACCGTTTGTGTATTGAATTCAAATTAGGATCTATTGTCACATAAATTAAAATTAAAAGGTTAGAAGTGAAAAATATGGGATGAAGGGATGGGTACATAATGACTTAGAGAAGACCAAAAATAACAACACCAAAAGTTTCCACACATTTGGTAAGGCACCAAGAGCACCAATGATCTTGTCTTAGAGACCAAAAAATACAATAAAAAGAATGAGTTTTAAGTATTTATAATAAATGGGGGGAAGACTATCAAATATTAAAAAAATACACTAATAACACTTGATTTGGAATGATAATAAAACCATATGAATTAACACTCAACAAAGATATCAAGGCCATTTTTAGGTGCTTACAATTATTTGGTAGTTTCATGTCAAGTACATATTAAATGATGAAAATACATCAAAATCAATCATATAACATTTTGTCATTTTTATATTGAAATAAATTTGATTATGTGGAGTTTGGTAGTTTAAAGTAGGGTTCCTATTGAAGGATTGGCTAGGGAATTAAAAATTAAATGAGTATTTGACTTCTTTTTATTTTTTATTCCTTTCTTTATTTTATTTTTTTGTGTAGGGTATCAAAATAAATTATATTATAATATTATATAAGATATATTATATGAGAAAAATGATAAAATAGACTTATTACATTCATCAAATTTGAGAAATAAGATCAAGAAACTTTGTAATAAAGATTCAAGTAAGATAATATAATATTAGTATGATTATAAGGATGAGTAACCTCCTTAGTGTGATAGGAATGTTAAATCAAAATAAATAAGTTTGTCAATTATGAATTAATATAAATTTTAATGAAGTCACAAGACACATGCACATAATTGGAAGGTCAAATTTGTGTATTCATTAACAACAAAGAGATACGTTTTATGGAGGTATATATTTTCCTATCTTCTTGTTAGATTTTTCAAACTCAAAGGAGATTTGTATTGAGTTATAATTAGAAATGTTTTCCTCTTGTTATCACCTTTTTGGTAAGTTAAACTAACCTTCTGCTAGCTTAGAAAATCTAAGTTGCACTTAAATACAAATTTGAGTAGACATTATATTGGTAAGAAAGAAAATAAATGTATTGAAAAAATCTTGATAAGAATTTTTTATTCACATTTGGATCACCTTAATTAATATATTATCATGGTAAATGATTTTTTATAAATACACTTTAGAGTTATTTTTATATTGATAAATAAAAATATATAATATTAAATAAGTTTTATTATAAGAATATATTAAATATTCAATTAATCGTTATAAAATAAGTCATCAAAATAATTACTTATAAATATTAATTTAAACATAAATTATATTATTTTTTATATCAGGAACCTATCCTATCCTATGAGTGGTTTATAATAAAATATTCATTTCTATTCAATTTGTGTGGATGCTTGTCAATTTCTATTGTTTCTCAATTGACTCTCTTAGCCTCTTTAATACATGTGATGCTTGGAGAAACATAATATTAAGACCAAATTAATCCCACAAAATAAAAATAAAAAATTCATCAAAATCCTTAAGGAGATTCACTACTTAAGAAATAACTTTGGGAGGTGGTGGACCATGCATATAAACAACTTGAACCTAAATGATAAACAGGCCAGTCATCGACCACAATTGGAGGATAGATTTTTAGAAAAGTGAAAAAGTGAGTAGTTTAATTTATGTGAAGATCAGTAATCATAACTACTCATTGTAATGATTAATCAAATATCTAATATTATTTTTAATGTAGGGTATATATGAAAATATGTATGTATATTATTGGAGATGTGTTATATATTTTCCATGATTTACACTTTATTAGATTGCAAAGTTAGAATGAGACCATCCTTATTTATATTAGGATGAGGTAGCCTCCAATTTTTTTTGACCCTATTAATATGCATTTGGGTGGACTTAACCTATATTTTTTGTATCTATAGTATTTTAATACCACTTTGACAGTTACCTACTGATATGTCTACATATACTCACTTATATAGTAAAAAATAAAATAAAATTTAAAATTATACTTTTATATTGAAAATGGTTGAGTTAATATAATAAATTAGTAATTATCATGATTTTTTACATAAAAATATTTTTCCAAATAAAATCATGTGTACCATATAATTACATGTATATTTCATTTTTCATTATTCTATTAACTTACTCTATTAATATTACTTCTCTCATCCTAATCTATCAAAACTATTTTCCTAGATTCATATATAAAAATTATCTATACAAATTTTATATTTTAAATATAACATATTTCATATTAGAATATAATAGATTATATAATATAATATAAAACTCTTTTAAAAAAAAATTACAAATCTCTTTTCAATTATTATGGATTATAGAAACCTTAAATATTTAATAAAAACTAAATGATCATATGAAATGTTAAGCACACTAATGTGAAGTGTGTATGAGCATGATAAACATAAGACAAAAATATAATAATCATCATTTATTATCTACAAAGGTGGAAAGTTTGTTCAATTTATACTATAGATGTATGGATGTTTATTTATTAGTACCAATGGGAGGTACTATATGTTTTGCCTCTAATATTTTTTTTGACTTGCTTGCTCTACATAGCCAATGAGATACTATTGTTGAGACAAAATTAAAACCATTTGATAATGTATATGAAGAGATACTAATATTTTATTATGATTTTCATTGCTACTAAATAGGAAATAGTTTTTTTGACATAATTTTTATGATGGATGACCAATGACAGGGTTTCATTTGTTTTATTTTCTTATCGAGCCCTTTACCAGTCACAAAAACATGGTCAAAATTTACTACAATTAGATGGAGGAGGTGTTGTTAGGGAGAGATTGTAAATAGTAAATGTTGATAAATGCATGTTGTTAGTGATGCCAATGAGTGTAGGTGTAATATAGATGTTTGGTGTTAAAAACTAGCAAGCTAGTGAAATCAAGGTTTACCTCTACATCCATGATAATAGAATAGGATTTTTCTAGATTTTTCCCTATTTTTCCATCTCAATAAGTGAAAGATCACTACAATTAAGGTATGCATTTTTATCTTGGATTTTGATCTAAGAATGATTAACATGAAAAAAATTACCTATAGCTTCCATGGATGCCTTGGTTTTATATCAATTAACTGGGGTCCTACCTTTTTCTTATTTTGTGAAGGAAATATCCAATTGTATTGTATAAATAGCAAAGTATTGAATCAGTCATCTATCCTTTATAATATGCATATTCAATATGAATATTTTCCCCTAAATGAAAAGGATGTGACATTTCCCTATTTGCCTCAAATGACATATGTGTTTTTCATTTAAGTTGCTCCTTTGTTTCAATGAATTTCTATTTCATAAATTTATTTTTATACTCTTCATGAGCTATACTAATTATTTTTATTTCTTAGGATAATGTACATAAATGTTTCACCTTCAAAAATATTTTTGACTTTTTTGCTCTGTACAGTCAAAGAGATATTATTGTTGAGCCAAAACACAAACCATGTTCAAATGTCTATAGAGAGATACTAATATTTCATTAAAGTTTTCATTGCTTATAAATAGGCAATAAGTCTTCTAAAACATGACCAATGATAGGGTTTCATTTTATTTATTTTCTTATCAATCCCTTTACCATTCATAAAAACATGGTCAATATTTAATGTAGGCATATGGAGGAGGTTTCTTTAGGGAGAGACTATGGATAAAAAATGATGATAAATGCATGTCTTTAGTGATGCTAAGGAGTGCATTTTAAAGTAAGATGTTTGGTGTTGAAAACTAACAAGCTAGTGAAATTGAGGTTTAACTCTACATCTATGACAATAAAATAAGATCTTGCCAGATTTTTCCCTATTTTGTTGTCTCAATAAGTGGAAGAGTGCTCCAGTTAAGGAATGCATTTTTTTATCTTGGATTTGGACTTAAGAGGGATTAACAGGAAAAATAATGCCTATAGATTCCATAGATGCCCTATTCTTATATATATTAACTAGGGTCCTACCATTTTCTTATTTTTTGAAGGGAAACCCTAGTTGTCTTTTATCTATATCAAAGTTTCGAATAAGTCACCTATTCTTTAGAATATGCAAAATCTATATGAAGCTTTTACCCTAAATGAAAAGGATGTGACGCTACCCTATTTGCCTCATATAACATACATTTTTTTATTTATGGTATTCTTTTATTTCATTGCATTTCTATTTCATACATTTATTTTTCTACCCTTTATGTGTTGTAATAATTCTTTTTATTTGTTAGGATAATGTACATAAATTGCCCTATTCTCCCTGTTTCTAAGAAGGATCTAAAATTTGGAGGGTGAATACTTGTCATGGATGCAATTTTGACCAATTGAATTCTGAATCCCTTGAATTCAAGAGAGTTTTAATAGAATTACTCATTATACCTATTTAAGAGAAGAATGCCAATAATTAATATGACTTTCTATTTTTATACAAAGTAGGTTACAATGCATAAGTGATAGATATATATTTATATACTTTTTTGATTCTTGGTTATTTTTATTGAATGGTTATTAATTTCCTTTTGATATTCCTACTCTGAAAGGCATATATTAGTTAATGTAAATAGTGAAGTTAGAATTAAAAAAAACAATGTATTTTAGTTTTGATGAATATCATATCTAATTTCATAAATTTTTATGGAAGTAATAGTACAAAGTTTTTTGTATGGCAATATATTTATAGAAATAAATGTGATTCCATTTTTATGTTGTGGTCACATTTCATGTTTATTTATTATTGATGCATCAGGGTGATTTATAGAACTAATGCATACATTTTCATTATTGCACTAATATTATACAAGCATTCCCAATTGAGTATGTTGCATATATTTATTGAGATATTTCCTTCCTTGATGTAAGAAATTATAAAATTTTGGTCTTTAGTAATATGCAAATATTAATTAAATTGGAAAGGAAGTGCCAAATCAATGGTCTTCAAATCATTCTATTAGATCTCCTCCAAAAATTCCATACAATAATAGTTCTCTTGTGTATTATTTGATATACACCTGTGAAGATATTTTTCTGATATATGTCAATGGAATGTGGATTTATATAGATAGACTATAGGATTTATTATGTATTGCATACATGGGTATGTACTTTACCTTCTATTTATGTAGTTGGGACAATGATAATGACAGACAACATAAAATATGGATCCAATCCACCATTTCTTACAACCTAAATGCATTTGTCCATGGTTTCTAAAGAGATATTTCTATTCATAATGAAATAATTAATAGCCTCTACATATAATATGGAATACTTTAGAAATTGGGATCATTTTACATTACTATATATAGTAGATACTTTGGACAAGGCAAACTAGGAGAGTTATAATGGTATGTACAATTATATCCTCTTACGAAATTGCTAATATACTTCACTTATGTCTTCATGCCACTAATTAATACTTAGCCCTAATTAATATTTAGGATATTTTTTAGCATCTTAAACTTATTCATGGATGATGGAGGATATTTTCAAGGACTATTTTAATTGACAAATTCTACTCTATTAGAGAGGAATTTGACATAGTTTAAGATATTCAATTGGATGTACCAAAACATAAGCATTATTACCAGCCTTTTCTAAATAATTAGATCCATAAACCAATTAGTTTTGATTGCACTTAGATGATATTTTCACACTATTACTTTTAAAATAATAGATTTTGAAACAATAAGGTTACACATGTTTCCATAAAATAACACTCTAGAGATTGCACTTTTTAAATGTCTTACATGCCTAAAAACATCATCCTCTCATCAAGATTCAAATCCTTAGTTCTAGCCAATGTAGTTGGTCATGGGAAAGATTAGTGCCTACTCCATAGGGTACAAATCGAGAAATGTTGCTTATCAAAAAAATTTAACATTATGAAATTATATTGTATGTAATATTTTGTTTCCAATTTTTATTTTTTCATAAAGAATAGTATAGCACCTATCATATGGTATGTAATAAAAATTCCCTTTTTTTGGATAATTTCAAGATGGAAAAAAGCATTCCTAAAAAGGACATTGCATTTATACATATATCAAATTCTCCAACTCAGTCAAAGATTAATGGAACATTTTTATATTCATGTGTTTTTTATTTGTACATTCACATGTTTTTTTGGTCATTTACATGGCCTCTTTAGAATTTATATTTTATAATTTTATGACAAATGTACATAAACTACCTTGTTCTCAAACATATCAAACAAATTTGCCTTGGGGCAATCAATATGCTATTATAAATAATCAAATATCAATATAGATAATTCCCTAATGTATTTTGTTATACTTCTATTTGGTTTGATATGGAATATATTTTATTATAAATAAGAAAATTCCAATATGGTTATTAGCCCCAATGTATATAACTACTTCTTCTTCATTTGGACAAATGGAATGCAAATGATAGTAAATACATGATGTGATAGGTACTCAAGCCACAACCTAGAGCCTATTTAGTTTGTAAAGATATGAATCATTTTCTATTGTTTATTTTATTGAAAGGAAAATAATTATTAGAGTATTTATCATTGTTTGAGAAAGAATTTTATCATGGAGTAATTTTAGTATATAAGTTGAAATTATTTTTATTATGTAGTTTCTATTTATTGTCATCTTTGTTCTAATCTAATGGGTTAAATTATTAGAGGGTGGGTTAATTTACACTAGCCACCTAACTTTAATTCAGTCCACCAATATTTTTTTCTTAATATTCTTGATCAAATAAATTTAGTGTATTTTATGAGAACAAGAGTTACAACATGTGAATTAAAGGCAAAGAAGTGATGAGCAAAATTCCTATAATTAACCATCATGTGTGTTATGTCCTAAGGATATATATATATATATATATATATATATATATATATATATATATATATATATATATATATATATATATATATATATATATATATATATATATATATATATATATATCTTAATCATTTTTAAAAAATAATAAAGAGGTAAATTGAGGAGAATTATTTATTATATTATTTCTTAAGAGCATAAAATAATCTTTGTACAATGTGTCTAGATTTGAACTAATATTTCTTATTATTATATATATATATATATATATATATATATATATATATATATATATATATATATATATATATATATATATATAAAATAAATAATTATCCTTAATTTACCTCTTGATTTCTTATTTTTTAAATGATTAATATATATCAATCTTAATCACTTAAAAAACAAGAAATCAAGAGGTAAATCAAGGATATCTACATACATACATACATATGTGTGTGTGTGTGGGGGGGGTATGTACACAGAGTTGGAGGACAATTCCTTAGACATACCCTATAACACGTACGCATTATAATATTATGGCTTGGTAATTGTAGATCCATAATGCATACATGTTATGATAATGAATACACATTATGGTTATGCATACATATTATAATAACATGTACATGTTACCTATTTTATTTTTAAAAAAATATAGATTGATGCTCCAATTAACATTTTTCTAACTCCCAAGTGTCATTCTATGATTGTTTTTCTCCTCTAAAGACCTCTAAACTCTCTATAAGTCCATTGGAAATATTGACACATCCCGAACTTCACAATGAAACCACATAGATGAGGTAAGTGATCAAAAAATACACCTATTAACCTTGTATTTTACTAATTTTTTGTTTTTAACATTTTTTAATTTGTAAATTATTTGTTTGAAACAAACTAATCCTTTGCAAGATACCATAACCATCCTCCTAACTCTCCACCTAACCTTGTTATTCCTATGGCTAACCCTCCACCTGACCCTCTTGATCCTCTAGCTAACCCTCCACCTAACTCTCCTAATGCTCTGGCTAACCCTATTAATCCTCTAGCTAATCCTCCACCTAACCCTCTTAGCCCTCATATTCATCCACTTAACCCTCTTACAATTCCACAAGATCCCCTAAGAATCTAGGAAGATCAAGCTTCACATATTATGAAAAACAAAATTCAAATTGAGAAACTAATCAAGAGAATGAGGGATCCCACATCCATCAGCACCCATCGCATCTATCTAACCAATAACCTAGAGTCAATATTGGGTTAATTTGACTTAATAATGACTCAAATTAACATATGGACATCATATTGAGATAGTTTTAGGGATTATTATGTTGACAAATTGTCAACACATGAGGTCAAAAATGAAGAAATATCAAAATCATTCATTTGTGTGTTATTAATTGACTCAACCACCAATGCACCATTTCTAGTAACTTATAAATGTTTACCAATCTATAAGTTCCAACATAATTTGATCAAAACCAATTTCTAGGACCAATGGTGGATGGTGTTTGATTATCCATCATGTAACAACCATGAGGTCCCATTTTATTTTTTGAGGAAACTTTTCTGTGAGTTTATCCTTAATGAGATTCTAAATTATTTTGATTATGGTGAGTTCTAGGCTGATGGAAAGTATCTACATAAGATCAACTAGGTGCACATCATGTGCCTGATCAACCTACAAGGATCCCTACCCAAAATCCACTTCATCTTAAGATCCCCTCTACAATGAAGGAGGTCATGGAGATAGACACTTTACATGCACTTAGTGCACTTATTGATATACTTGTTCATCATATGAGTAAGATTTCAATGACTGATGATAGAGTTATGCCACCTAGTGTGCATACCTAACCCCATCCTCACATATCTTATGGAACTATATGTACTGGATCTTATCATGATAATGACATTAGTGGTTTAGAGGGGCTAGATGATATATGTTAGGTTATGGAGCTAAAAGCTTCAACCTTTGCAAACTGAGGAACAGATGGTTGCTGAGTTCTACAGGAACCGGCGTCGGCAGCAGGACCGACGTCGGCAGAGTCCAGTGCAGAATGCCACCGGCGATGGCAGGAAGTCGGCTGACATCAGCAGAACCAGACTAGCAGGGACCGGCGTCGGTCGCCTGTGTGTTCCCGAAGTGTTCGTTTCACGGACAGTGAGTTTGCATGTTAAGACCAGCCAGAGTCTTGGGCTGCGAGGATAATTGTCTAAATTAAGAGTCTAAGTTATTGTTTGAGTTAGGGATCTATTTATAGACCCATTACCATGTATTGTTTAAGGCATGAGATAGAAAGGAAGAGTTCCTTCTAGTTGTAAGATCTGTGAGTTGCAGGTTGTTGCAAGCTCATTGGGGATCTACATGTAAGTTTGGTCTTTGAATTGCAGGTTGCAGGTTCATGAGAGATCAGCTTGAAGTGCTATAGAGTGCTTGGTGTACCGGCAGGGTTATTACTGACTGGTTGGTGAGGTGAACACCAATTCTGTGTGTGAGTTGGTTGTTAGGACCATTTTTTTTGTGTAGGAGAGTGTGTGTGAGAAGAATTACTGTACACTTGAGGTGTGGCGAATCTCTATAAGGTGAAAGAGTGTGGCGGCTCTTTGATGTATTCTTTTTTGTATAGTGTTAATACAAGATAGTGTATTGTCTCTCATATTCTGTGCTATTGGTGAATTCTAGTTACTTGTGTTTTTGGTTATTTCCGCATATTCAATTGCTTATATCTGGTAATCATACTGTGCTCTTTCTGAGGAGCAAGATCCTAATGGGTGGAATTAAAATAGGTGTGTTTGTTCTTGGATTTATCTTCCACCCCCCTTCTCCCAACAAGTGGTATCAGAGCATGTTTGTTGTTCTAGATTCCTGACAAGTGGTATCAGAGCTTTTGGTTGGGATACTAACAGATTGGTGTAGATCTGGGTAGTGTGTTTTGATTACAGGTTACTCACAGGGCTTTTGTTTGAGTGGGAGTTGAGCAATGGCAGAAAACAGTCAACTACGAATGGAAAAGTTTAATGGCAAGAACTACCAATTATGGAGGATGCAGATTGAGGACTATCTGTATCAGAAAGATTTGTACTTACCGTTGGGTGGGGTTGCTAGCAAACCCTTAGATATGAAAGATGAAGAATGGGAGGTTCTTGATCGGAAGGCTCTGGGATCCGTTAGATTGAGTCTTGATTCATCTGTGATTTCCATCTTATCACAGTGTAAGACAATGGTGGAGTTGATGAAATCTTTGGCAAATTTGTATGAAAAACCCTCGGCTTCTAATAAGGTATTTCTTATGAAGCGTTTATTTAATTTGCAAATGTTGGAAGGTGGATCTATTCATAGCCATCTTAGTGATTTCCATGGTTTGGTAAACCAGTTAAGTTCAGTGAATATTGTATTTGATGATGAACTTAGAGCTCTCTTAATCTTGTGTTCATTACCTGAAAGTTGGGAAGGTTTGGTAATGGCAGTTTCCAATACTGTGTCTCCTTCAAAAGTATTAAAAGTGGATGATGTTGTGAGTGTGATCTTGAATGAAGAGATACGCAGGAAAAGCACAGGTGAATCATCTAGAGATGCTTTGAGTGTTGAAGGAAGAGGAAGGCCAAGAGAGAAGACAGAGCGTGGGAGATCAAGGTCGAAGATAGGCAAAAGATCCAAGTCCAGGTATGGTAGAATAACCTGCTGGAAATGTGGAAAGCAAGGGAACTTAAAGAGAGATTGCAGATCGGGTGAAGATCAGCATGAAGGACATGGAGAAGAATCAGATGTTGTAGGTTACGTTGCACAGGATGCTCTGGTATGTTCTTTGGATAAAGTAAAATCTTGGGTATTAGATTCTGGTGCCTCTTTTCATGCATCCCCACATAGGGAATTTTTTCATGAGTATGTCCAGGGAGACTTTGGAGAAATTTGTGTAGGGGATGGTAAGCCTTGTCAGATTGTTGGCAAAGGCAAAGTGAAGCTGAAATTGCAGACAGGTGACACATGGGTGTTAAAGGAGGTCATGCATGCCCCAGTTCTGAAGCGGAATCTGATTTCTGTTAGAAGTTTGGGTGAAGAGGGTTGCACAGTAACTCTCACAGTAGACTCTTGAAAGGTTACCAAGGGTACACTTGTTGTAGCTAGAGGTAAGAAAGTAGGTACGCTTTATCTATCTACTTGTTTTACTGATTCTCTTTTTGGGTTATCTACTTTAGCTGTAGATTCAGAGATGTGGCTCGATAGGCTTGGTCACATAGATAAGAAGGAGATGCTGGTTCTTGAGTCAAAGAATATGCTTTCGGATTTGGAAGGCATGGATCGTGGTTTCTATATGCAGAAGAAGAAAGTGAGGTTTCTTGAGGAATCCGATGTCAGTGACAAGAACGGGAAAGCCTTGGTTTTCAAGGAGAAAGTGACGGACAGAGTTCAGCATAAGGTGCAGAGGAATTCTGAGCAGAGCAAGGGTGATTTGGACAAGGTTTTGATCCAAAAAGAGCTCGCGAAAGAAAGTCAGGTCTCACAAGAAAAACATAGAGACCGACGTCGGCAAGAAAACCGGCGTCGGTGTCCAGACAGGGACCGACGTCGGCTATGTGCAGCCTGACGTCGGTGACTCAGGGCAGAAAAGAGATCGGCGTCGGCCAGGGGAAACCGACGTCGGCAGGGAGGCAGTCGTAGGGAATCGACATCGGTTGGCTGTAGACTGAGATGTGA
Source organism: Torreya grandis (assembly GCA_037957365.1). Lineage (NCBI taxonomy): Eukaryota > Viridiplantae > Streptophyta > Pinopsida > Cupressales > Taxaceae > Torreya > Torreya grandis. The sequence continues at coordinate 1,473,733 of JARHVA010001973.1, read as the reverse complement.
CCGGCATCGGTTACTGAGATGAATTTTGGGTGGACAGCGAGTTGTCATGGAGTCTCAAGCGCCCATATGGAGGACTGAAGGTGTAAGTAAGTTCTTAAATTCATCATTTCCCTTCTTTACACTACTTGTTGCTCACTTATGGCATAGGACCAGGAAGTTATTGAAGAAGCAGAACAGGTAGATCCAGGAAACAGTGGGAGCTTGGCATGGATGAGGATGTGATTCCTTGGAGGAGAACCAAACAGGTGTTTTGGGTAGTGTTGCCAGCTGGAAGTAAGCACTGAGAGACGAATGGATGTTGAGGATGAAGAAGAGCAAAAATGGATACGTGAGATGGAAGATCAGGGTATATGATCTTGTATTAGCTGCAGGGCAATGGAGGTTTGATCATTGTGTTTCTCTTTACCAGGCTGGATAATATTAGCTACATTATCCTATTTTCTGTATGATGTGCTTGTTGCAGGGTTACATATACAGGTATTGCTGAACTAAAGGTAAAGCTAGTTCAGGTGTTCGTCATGGAGAATCTAAGAGCAGCAAGATTCTTTGGCATGAGTGTGTTCTAGAGACATGGAGGTCTTGTTGACTTTGTTTCAGGATGATTGTGTGAAGCCGGTTAGCACGCCGATGGTTAGACAGTTCATAGAACAGGTGTCTTGATTCACATAATGAGGTTGAGTGCATGGTATGTACTAAACCTGAGTTTTCCCAAGCAGTGGGAGTTGTCACAAGTTTGGAGTCAATCCGGGAGAGTAATACTGAAGGGCAGTTCAGTGGGACCAACAGCAGGTGCACATGCTATGCAGGGTCAAGTTCTTTTTCTACATGGTTGTAGATGTGGATGTGGCAGGTAATTTGGATGACAAATTTTGCACCACGGATTTTGTGGTGGTTGGTCTTCAAGAGTGATCTTGAGGAGGGATACAAAGCCAAGGAAACAAACTAGATAGTGTACAGGTACAGGTACAAGTTGCAGCTGTTTATCTCCAAGTGGGAGATTGTTAGGTTGTGGAGCTAAAAGCTTCAACCTTTGCAAACTGAGGAATAGATGGTTGCTGAGTTCTACAGGAACCGGCGTCGGCAGCAGGACCGACGTCGGCAGAGTCCAGTGCAGAATGCCATCGGCGACGACAGGAAGTCGGCCGACGTCAGCAGAACCAGACTAGCAGGGACCGACATCGGTCACCTGTGTGTTCCCGAAGTGTTCGTTTCATGGACAGTTAGTTAAGTGAACGATGAGTTTGCATGTTAAGACCAGCCAGAGTCTTGGGCTGCGAGGATAATTGTCTAAATTAAGAGTCTAAGTTATTGTTTGAGTTAGGGATCTATTTATAGACCCATTGGCATGTATTGTTTAAGGCATGAGATAGAAAGGAAGAGTTCCTTCTAGTTGTAAGATCTATGAGTTACAGGTTGTTGCAAGCTCATTGGGGATCTACATGTAAGTTTGGTCTTTGAATTGCAGGTTGCAGGTTCATGAGAGATCAGCTTGAAGTGCTATAGAGTGCTTGGTGTACCGGCAGGGTTATTACTGACTGGTTGGTGAGGTGAACACCAATTCTGTGTGTGAGTTGGTTGTTGGGACCCTTTTTTTGTGTAGGAGAGTGTGTGTGAGAAGAATTACTGTACACTTGAGGTGTGGTGAATCTCTGTAAGGTGAAAGAGTGTGGTGGCTCTTTGATGTATTCTTTTCTGTATAGTGTTAATACAAGATAGTGTATTGTCTCTCATATTCTGTGCTATTGGTGAATTCTAGTTACTTGTGTTTCTGGTTATTTCCGCATATTCAATTGCTTATATCTGGTAATCATACTGTGCTCTTTCTGAGGAGCAAGATCCTAACGGGTGGAATTAGAACAGGTGTGTTTGTTCTTGGATTTATCTTCCACCCCCCTTCTCCCAACAAGTGGTATCAGAGCATGTTTGTTGTTCTAGATTCCTGACCAATGGTGGATGGTGTTTGATTATCCATCATGTAACAACCATGAGGTCCCATTTTATTTTTTGAGGAAAATTTTCTGTGAGTTTATCATTAATGAGATTCTAAAGTATTTTGATTATGGTGAGTTCCAGGCTAATGGAAAGTATCTACATAAGATCAACTAGGTACACGTCATGTGCCTAATCAACCTACAAGGATCCCTACCCAAAATCCACTTCATCTTAAGATCCCCTCTACAATGAAGGAGGTCATGGAGATAGACACTTTACATGCACTTAGTGCACTTATTGATATACTTGTTCATCATATGAGTAAGATTTCAATGACTGATAATAGAGATATGCCACCTAGTGTGCATACCTAACCCCATCCTCACATATCTTATGGAACTATATGTACTGGATCTTATCATGATAATGACATTGGTGGTTTAGAGTGGCTAGCTGATATAGTCTCGAATGAAGATTTTTTGGCATGCACATTTGGTGCACAATAATTGGTCACTACATGGATGTAGATATATTATATATAAATGTCATGTTAAATTTAACCTATATTTACAAATTTAAAATCTAAAAATTAATTTACATATAAAATAAATAATATATATGCAATTGTTTATGTTTTAGAAGGAGACGGTGCCTTCATTGTCATAGTCCACATTTGTAGGATTTGATATTACATAACCATTGTTTACATATATAGAGCTAGTTGCTAGCCCATCCACTATCACATTTGCCTATGTTAACAGGACAACTTTTACTTATACAAAGGTAAAATTTTGAGTTAATATTATAATCTTGGTTTAATTTAAAGGAGAAAAAATTGCCATATATCTTTGATACTTTATAAAAAAAACTAAATGAGACCTTGTTTATTAAGTTGATGTCTTGAGTAAACACTCCTCCATCACTATGAGTGGAGATAAGTACTGGCCCATCCATTAATACATATGTCTGTATTAGCATGACACCTTTTACTTATACAAAGGTAAATTTTTGAGTTAATCTTACACTCTTGGTTTAATAAAGGAGAAAAAAATCATATATCTTTGATACTTTATAAAAAACTAAGTGATGCCTTGTTTGTTCAATTTATGTCTCGAGTAGACACTCCTCTATCACTACAAGTGGAGACAGATATAGGCATTGTTATATCAATGTCATCTACATAGGCCCTCATAGAGGTACATATTAACTTGTAATTTTGAACTGTAAAATATATATTTTTAATAATTTTACTGCATACATTCCTAACAAACATAACTTATGTGAATGTATCATGTATGATGGGTTGTACCATTAAATATAATAGTCCCATTCATATGATTAGTAGGAAAACTTCTAATTTTTCTTCCTTATTTTAGATTCCTATTTGTGTAGCTCTACCTACCATGGACCCAACCAAGCGTCAAAATCAGATTGAGTGAGACCATGAGATTACAGTAAGTGCAAGTTTAAATGTTTTTTTATTCTTAGATTTTAAAATTAATTTATAAACTTGGTTGAATGTATTTTATGTTAATTTTATAATAATACTTGTATTTTAATAGGTTTAGTTCCAAGAAAGCTATGAATATAGGACCAATAGTCAAACCTTGGTGTAATCCAAGGAATTTGAGGGATCTTCATCTACTAGTAGGGCATCCAAGGTGGGGTCTTATTTGAGGAAGGAAAATAGAGGGAGGATATTTGATGATTATCTCATATCTTACATGATGTACTTTTTTGTATGCCTATATGGCAATGTACACATTTTTATATGCCTATATGGCAATCTATGTATTATTGACATTGTACATGTGCCTAAAAGGCATTCACTTAACATTATATTACATTTTTATTTTTTAATACTTTATATCTTTTATTATTATATTTTAAAACTAATTTATGAGAAATTATGTTTTTTATACTTCCATTATCAACAATGAAGTGTAATGTTTGACCATTGATCCACATTTGATAATTTTAGATGACTGAAAATCATGTGATGGTGGGAAAAATATAATTGGTCATAATATATGCAAAATATTACCAATGATATTTTTCACTATGATTTATTTATGAATTTTTTAATTTTAATTTTATTTAACTGGATTGTGGAAAAAACAATCATTCTTATCTCCTTCATTTAACTAATTCTCCCTTAAATTCTATTTCCAAAATATATCTTATTTGGAATGGATTTATTCAAGATTAGACATCAATCCATTATTTTGAGGTATTATTCTCTATCCTTACCAAACTTAAGAACCTCCTCATTTAAAAAACTTAGTTTAACTTATGCCCATATTTTTTCATAAAAATATATTTTTATATCATCCTAAATACATTCTGATGGTGATGTAGGAGCATTACAATATGAACCATTTCAATAATGTAAATTTGTTAATTTTATACTTGTACATAGTCTTGTAGGATATTATGGATCTTTTCAAAGCTAATAATAAGCCTTAGATTCTTTAATTATCATTTCATAGGTCAATTTAACAATAGTATGGGTTTTCCCTAAAAAAAAGGAATATTTGAAATGTTGTATAAACTTGTAAGGGGTATAATTCATTATATTAGACATATAATTACACATAATGATCTTAAGGGACTATTATCTCATTAAAAACATATATTATCTCTAGGTAAATGTAAATCATTTTATGAACCTCATCTAAAAGTTATATCCTGTGTTGAAGACCTATTTTAGAATGTAAGGCTAAGAAGAAAACATCTTGGAGAACAAACTATGTTTAGCATGGTTGTTATAATAAGATCACCATTGAATCAAGGAGATTAATAAATAAATGAAAAATATATAAAGGTCAAATCATGAAGTCTTAGAAGATAAAAGAGGATACTAAGAGGGAATAAGGCCTTTAGGCCTGAATTATGCTTGCAGTATATAGGACTAAGTATATGTATGAAATATGATTAATAAAATGAGGATACTATGTTTAAATAATATCTTAAACTTTGAAAATGATTAAGTGAAATATTTAATTTCCTCTTGATTTTTATTATATGTTTCAAGGGTTTACATGCTTTGAATTATTGATAGTTTGTCATTAAGAGTTTTGAGGTTTGATCATTTTATTGCATGGATACAAAGGACTACAAGTTGAATACTTGTTTTAGTTTATTTATAAGGTTAAATTAATGCTTGATTTTTTATATAATTATTTCATAACCAATTTGATTTTATTATATTAAAAACTATTCAAAAACCTATATTTGTGTGTACACAACCATATATAATTAACCAAAAAGACATGGAAACAAGTGCATGAGATCAGTTATCAGTCTGGGAAGGTAAGAGGAGGTTTTTAGGTATTTTTTTATATGTGTTAGTTTTATATAAAAATAAAATATCTTTATGAACCATCATGAACAATCTCTCAGTTCTATATGAATAATGAAAACCCTAAATAAGAATTTCATGGAGAAAAGACCCATAACTAAATATTTAACCTACAAAACCTTTCCAAATTTTGTATTAAGATGATATAAGGTGTTTGGGAACTAATTTGTGTTTTAAAATTTTAATGGAATTCTATAAATTCATTTCCAATTGATTTTGTGTAGGACTACCTTTAGGTAGTCATCGAGAAAGGTTTCAAAACAAAAGAATTAAATTGTTTTTTCTTGTTCTTTGGCTCCAAAATTCATATAAAGGTTTTTTAATGTTTTTTTATCACTAAAAAACAATTTTATAAACAATACAAACCAATATGTAGTTGAATCAATCCCAAGTTCCTTCAAGAATGCATAATTAGGCTTACACATACCTAAAAGAGCAAAGTTGTTATTAAGTTAATCTTTTGAGAAACTAATACAATAGATATTGGTTTCTCACCTTTATAATAAGTATATATACATTAAATATATCATTAAATGATATGTTGAGAGTAAAATAGAATAATAAACATATTTATTAAGACCTAAAGAACCTACACATAGTCATGTAATAGTTTTTTAGGATTGAGTCAAGTTTTCTTGGTCATTTGGATACCTAATTAGCATTTTTAACTTTTTTAAAAGATTAAATAAAATCATTATCATTGTCTTTAGTATTTCATAAGTATTACGAGGTTATTGAGTTAAAAATAAAAGGATTAAATTTGTAGATTGTCTAAAGTGGCAGAATTTTAAGTAGATCCACAAGAAGATTGAGTGAATTGCAAGATCCTTCTTGACATCAAATTATGGTAACCAAGGGATCCATAGTGAAGGATAAAATTTATGAATGAGATAAAATCTAGGTAAACCTAGGGTATTGATATAAATAAGAAACCTTCATTAATAGTTTAAATAGATTGATCTTGGAGGACTAATATAATGGGAATGCAGACTTAAAATGGACATAAGTCTAAGTTAAATTAGAATTTTTATAAATAGCCATAAGTAAAGTGTAAGAGGCTACAAAGATATAATTAGAGTGGGTAATGGACTATCAATTGTCAATATGGGTCTAATGGAGTGTAAATTATTATTGAATGGTAAATCTAAGTAACTAAAAAAGGGTATGAGTCAAAGTATCTTTGGATAGTGCTTGAAATGTATGAGATTGTAATCATATGGCATTCTCACAAAATATCTATCACCAATTCATGAAACTAGGCCCATACCCTCAACAATTTATTTACAAAAAATAATTTTGAGTTCTTTGATTGCTTAACCATTCAGGTGACTAATAGTACTCTATCTATGGCCTCTACTAGATCTTCTTACCCTCTCTTATAGATCCACTTATATTGGTCTCTTAAAGACCAATGATAATTATCCACATATCAGGGTCCTTTTATCTTACCAAGACTATTACTCTTTCTTAAATCATCTATTACACTCATTTATACTCTTACACAGAGTTTTAATGCACCCATAAGGCTCAAATGTATAGATATGACCCTTTTGATTTATACTAAACCATGATAACCTTAACCCCTATAGGTTTTTTAATATTCAAACTATTATATCAGAAACATCTAGGTTATTTTAAACATGGAACCCACTTGATCATAATAATAGGGTCTTAAAATAAGTACATATCAGATTGTAGACCTCCTCTCTCAATCATTTTCCTTCTAAGGTCAATTTCTCTTCATTGTGTATGTCTTAGGGTTTATACAGTTCCATGATACCTAGGAGCTTCCAATAAGTTTTTCATAGATTCAAATGGCTATCTAACTTTCTTGACACCTTTAGAATAAGGTAAACAATATTATTTCACTTCATCAAGAGTATAATCAAGCTCATTCAAACCTTCAAATGTAATTCTAATATATTGTGTATGACTGTATCATATCATGTCCAAATGAAAATATATTTTATATATAGGTTAATGACACATTTTTCCATGACCCGAATGTCTAATTCCACCTAAAAATATAGTTTAACTATTATTCAAGAGGGCATAAACACTGAAAATAAATGTTGTCAAAGTTTGAGCTATTATTCAAGAACTCCATTTTAGGTGACTTTTCACTGTAAAATTCTACTACCAACGTATATTAATGGGTAGATAACATATAATAAAACATTCTTGGATTCTCTTCATGCCCAATCGACAAACCCACCACCATTCTAGCCTCAGGAATGCCCTTCCTATTACAAGAAAAATGTAGAATTTTAGCCTAACTTCAAACATGCATATAACATAAACTATAATTCATTTTTATGAATCTTAAGATCCCTCCTATATGTGTTTTAAAACTCTTATTTCACCCTAGATCACTTTGGCCTAACCTTCAAGAGCAATTTGTAGCATAAGTTGAAGTAACAAGTCCTAAAATATAACATTTTGGTAGTGAAGAGATAACTTCTCAAGATACAAAAGGCATTTGTACCTTTGGGACCATAATATTTCTTGCAGAACATCTAGATATGAAAATTACACATGTTTCCATGACCCTAAAATCTAACTCCACACAAAAATACATTTTCACTATTGTTCAAGAGGGCATAAACACTAACAATAAATGTTGTCAATGTTTAAGTTATTTGATAAATCCATTTCCAGTGCTTCTTCTTTAAAATTGGCACTTACAACACATAAAAATTGGTATATAACATTTATTACAATTTTATTGGCCTCCTATCATGCCTGATCAACAAACCCACCATCTATTATAACCTTAAGAATGCCCTTTCTAATACAAGAAAAATGTAAAATTTTAGCCTAACATAAAACATGCATATAATGGAAACTATAAGTCATTTTTAAGATTCTTAATATCCCTTATATTCAAGTATAAAAAATCTTCTTTCACCTTATATCACTTTGGCCAAACCTTTGAGAGCAATTCATGGCATAAATTATAGTAATGGGTCTTAAATGCAACTTTTTCGTAGTGAAAAGACAAATTCTTGAGCTCTAATAGGTATTTTTACCTCTATGACCCATATGTTAAAATATATCACTTGGGACACATATATAAAGGTTAATTACATGTGTTTCCATGACCTTGATGTTCAAGTCCACCCAAAAATAAAATTTCGCTACTATTCAGGAGGGCAGAAACACTAACAATAAATGTTGTCAAAGTTTGAGCTATTATTAAATAAATCCATTTACAGTACTTATTCACTACAAAAAAATCACTTCCAACATGTTCAAATTGGTGGATAATGTCTAGGACCACATTCTTGGCCTCCCGTCATGCTCAACCAACAAACCCACCACCCATTCCAACATGGATTACAAAGTACTCATACTAGAGCATAATAATATTAGAAGAGATTAAATATGATTAAGACATAATGAATATATTATATTTAGATTCCTAAAAATCCCTAAGACCTTTAAAATTATCAAAACCTATAGGGATGGCCTACAAGATGGTTTGTCATGCATATGACCTCATATGAAGAAGTCTATAGTCAGTTGAAAAGAGACAAGTTTGGGTGTTTATGATTGATACAAGCATGTTCAGGTCCTTGGAATACAATAAATATATTTTATAGGCAAAAATAATCTTCCAAATAATTTATCACTGTGAACAAAGGTGTAATGATCAGTCACAAGCTTGTACACAAGGTGAAAAAGTGAAAGTTGTCAATAGGTTTGTGCATGGTTGGAGATATTGAATATTTGGGAGAACTCCAAGGTGATTCATACATTTTTTAATCTCATATTAAATTCATATAAAAATACTAATATCTATAAAAATATCCATGACATGCCATTTAGGCCTCAAAAATCAATTCCATAGCCCAAATGCATGCACACAACCACAAAGAGGGTATGTAGGCCTGAGATTATATGATATGGTGATTTTTATTAATTATAACTAACCATAAAATGATTTTATATTTTATATTGGGTTGTAACATATCTATAAAAAAATAATGAGCTCTTGAGACACTATATAAATCAAGATATATATTTTTTTCTAAACTAACCTGTTTGTTGTCATGTAGATCTTAGTATGTACAAAAGGGCCATAACTTAGGTTTTACAGATTAAAGTGATTTTAAATTTGGATTGAAGGTATGAATTTAAATTTAATAATTTTTTCAATTTTTCTAATGTCCATAATATACACGATGAGAGATAAAACACAAAGACACATGATTGCACATGCAAAAATGAAGGAAAATCAGACCTTGAGAGGATCAAAAGTGTTATAAGTCAAGTTATATTTCTCTAAATGATCTAAAAATTTATTTTAATTTGATTTATTAATATTTTTAATTAGTTTTATAGAGTTAAAATCCAATACAAATTAAGTTATATATGACTATTCACAAACATGGCCTTGTTTCTAGGCCTAAATGAGCTAGGTTGACTAGAAAGTAATCACTTTGTGAAGGTATTGGATCTTATAATGGACATGGAATATTTAAAATAGTATATAAAGGTTTTTAATAGGTTTAAATATTATTATCATCTCATATTTACAATCTTTCTCTTCATTCACCTCCATACAGGCCTAACAAACTAGTGGCCTAGTGAACCTTCTTGCAAGCAACATGATAATGACCCAAGGTGATAGGTTGGAATGATTAAATATATGAATTATATTGTTTTTTAATATTTAATAACTAGTATTAATAAAAATTTAATATTTATATATATATATATATATATATATATATATATATATATATATATATATATATATATATATATATATATATATATATATATATATATATATATATATATATATATATATATATATATATATATATATATATATATATATATATATACACACACACACACTATCCACCTTGGCTACATCAATGAGGTGGATTGGTGTAGTCAAGAATCAAGAGGAGATAGTTTGTCTCTATAAGGAAAGAGGTCTCTAATTTGAGTTTTTAAATCAGATTTTGAGATGTAATTATAAATAAAAATATTAATATAATTTATTGACATGATAAAGGTGGATGAATTTTCATAATTAGGGATCCTAAATTGAAAATCATGCAATATCATGAAGATGTTAGTGAATGCAATGAGAGAGTGGTAACTTGGGAGTTGGAAATCAATTACATTTAGGTAAGAAGGAATAAATTATAAATGGGGAGAAAATTAGATAATTATATCCTAGGAAATAGGATTTTAATAATGTCAAACATGTTATCCCTATGCCTTGAGCAAGTAAATAGCCATTTCATGGATTCAGAGAAGCATTGAAGGTCTTCCAAACTACCCTATAATAGTGGAACTACTTCATGGGAGTTGAAAACAAGTTGGTTGAAGAATAATTGAATCATTTAAGTCAAGTAAATGGTGAGTTAATATAAAAATATAATCAAGGAGACCACCATCCCCAAATATAGGTCAACTCATGAAGGCATTTTACCACATCAAACACTTCAAATAGCCATGATGGTCCTTTTACACCTTTATTCATTCAAGGTAACCTCATTTCAAGTAAAAATGATAATAAATCTTATAAATCTTATCTTATCTTCAAGAATATAAAATTCCTTACTAATATTGCCAACTGCATGAAGGTAAAAGCTTATATGGCACCACTAACCTACAAAAAATTGTTAGTAAGAAATTAAAAATGAAATTTATATGTACTACCTATAAAATGATTTTTTTTTTTTGTAAAATTGATTATATATATATATATATATATATATATATATAAGTCAACATATCTATACATATCAATCCATAAAATCACTAAGATATACTATAATCTTGATAGTAGCAAGAATAGCTTCATGGTCTAACTCATGAACTTTCCATATATCCCTATTTAATGGCCTCCCATGATATTTTTTCAATTAAATATTCATTGCAAGAATAAAATTTGAATAATGTAGTATCTTTATATTTTTTTCAAAGTCTTAAAACAACCATACATCTTAATTTTTTATTGGATATCATCTAATCCATGTTTTAGTGACTACCACAAACCTAATAGGATACTTGATGTTTTCTCTATCTATAACTATAGTAGTTAATTTTTTATTTTCCTCTACACATTGACATAATTAGTAATTTATACCATATTCAGTGTCCTCATCTAAAGTAACTATAAAAACATGCCCTATATCACAAAAAACATTTTTTAATGACACTATATGAAGATAGATAATGGGATTAAATAGTACATAATGAATAATATTCTACCTAGTTGTACCAGATCAAATACATGGTCAAAGTCATGTGACGATGCCATATATATATATATATATATATATATATATATATTATAATGCTCATGGAACCTGATATTTGTTGATTGGAATTAGAGGTATGGAACTCCAATCATCTACCCACTCTTGTGACTAACACTCATTCCAAATAGAGTCCATGCATGAAAAATATAAATATGCCAAGTGTCTTGTATGAATAATCTAAGAGCCTGAATTTGAGCTACAAAATTAGTAGATATCACTTGAACTTGTTACAATTAAATAATCCTTATAATTTTCCAAGTTTTCTTCCTCTATTAACCAAAAATATATATGAATAGTAGAATTTAGTTGTTCACCATGACATATGTTCTCATTACACCATTCAACCATGATTTGTGCACTAGTAAAATGAGAAACCTCATCAAATTTAAATTCCTCTATTGTAATGAATATTTTTACACATGATCCAACACCATCATGTTCCCCTTTTCTATGACTAGCCTCATTGAAACTCCAAATATTTTATAAACTAATGGTAACATGCATCTTTATCAAAAAATAAAATATATGTGCATTCTTAAACGATGTGTAATTATCTGACCAAATGAAATTCTGATTGAAATGAATGTTCCTCTCAGTTAACTATCCATAGAACTTATCATAAAAATCATGCATGTACTCTTTACAATGTGATTGGTCATCTCTAATATAGAAATGGTACTCCCTTAATATTTTTTGATCTTGTTCAGTGTACTATTAGGTGCATGTATTAATGTTATATTGATGAATAAGGAAACTTGTGATGAATTACAATATTGTGATTGAACTTCTATTTGTGGTTTGAATGTGTAATCATTAGAAAATTCAGATAATAAAATAATAAAACCAAGTGGGAATGTGTCTTTACTTATCTTAAAATGTTCATCCAACCATCTATCTCTATGTGTGTGCCTTCCATATTCATAAAGAATTTTCTCCCTAAATTTGACCATAAATTTTGAAATAGGTATCTATTTTGTAACAAGCTCACACCTTTTATATTCTTTTCCAAACTTTACTTGATAAGTGACATATTTGTATTTTCTCAAACCAACTAATTCCTATCCAATTACACTTGTTTCATCTTCATGTATACAATTTTTTAGTTTTGGAAATGCATCACAAATGCTACAATTTCCATCTAAACATGTTTTTTTAATAAAAATAGTCCATCCAGTCTTTCACAAAAAAGTGTTGGAATAAATTCCATGGATGATTTTGATGGAAATTCTAAGCCACACTCCTACAAAATATTGTTAGTATATAAAGTACAATGAATATGGAATAAAACATCATAGTGCATTACAAACTCAACATGTTACTTATAATAACAAGTGGTGTGTGTGTGTGTGATTTATTTTTATATAAAAATATTTGGCCATCTCAAAATATCTTTGACTAATATAAATTTGTGGATATATTTTTTTAAACTTAGAGTATAATTATGTTTGGGTCATATATAAGTAGATGCATTTCATAGTTACAAGAACTAACTCTTATTTTAACTACATCTCTTGCATTGGGAGAAACTCTAGTATTGTTATTCTAAAATTATACAAGTAACTCTTTTAGAGCATCAATTATAGCCTTGCCATTTCATGGAAGTCGACCAGAGAATGCCAAGAGCTCATTGGTATTGGGTTCATTAAGTATTTTATGTCTTGAAATTTCTTTCATTAATGTCTTTCTATTTATATCCAATGTTTTGCTTGTTTTTGAAATCAATCATTTTTTCCTTATTTGACTACTTACTGCACAAGTTGTGATTATATGCCTAGAAGCATTACAATATTTGTTGCATGATTTAGGGCCTACAATATGATATGCATCATGTAAGTTGTAAATAATTTATTTGTTTTCATCATCCATATTAGATGTTCTTATCCCTAATGTGTGCATGGTAGGTCTCATCTTAGTTAATTTCATCAGTGAAATAAACAATTGACATCTTTAGTATCTTGGATCAAATTATGAAAGAAACTATCCAAAATTTTTTGAGCCAATCTTATTGAATGGTGGTCAAAAAATTTATTAGACATTAGTTTCAAAATATTTCATCAACTTATATTAAGTACTTATCATTTCTATGCATAATTCTTGGATGAGTTGTTACTAGTTGAACTTGTTGAGAGAATGTTTCAAAATCATCATTACTTTCATTAATTAGTGGTTGGATGACATTTAATTCATATTGTATTTCCTCATTATATTCTTCCATAAAATTTTATTCATTTCCAATTTCATCATGAATTTTTTTTCATTGCTGGGGGAAAAGGCATCATGTATTCAATCATCATCAACAAAATAAAAAACACTATACTTTGAATGTGAGCTTCCAACATTATCTAATTCATTATTGTCAATTTCATCATCATTAAATTAATTATTGTAAATTCCATCATTTTCTAATTGATTATTTTTAATTTCCTCATTATTTAATTCATTATTTTTAATTTCATCATTGTCTACGACATTTGGCTCATCAAAGATAGTTTATGTACCTTATTTTAAATGAAGTGATTGCATTCATACCTTTTTTTTTCTCTCACCTCTTGTATTTGCTCAATTATTTTTCTCTTCAACTTATTTCTCTTTATTAAATATGATCCATCACCCATTGGATAATTAATATATTTTCAAAGGTCGGGTCCAAAAAATCACTTGATAACTCTTATTCTCAACTTGCAAGTACTGCATAAACATGTAGAGAATGTCTATGGGGACACATTTATTGAATTGGATAAAAAAGTCCATTGAAAAGAAAGTTTTTATCTATAGCAAGTATAAAGTGTACACATTCCATCATAATGTGTATGTATTATGGTATAACATATATGCATTACTGAACACATGCATGTTATCACTATTTATACACGTTACTAAACGCATACACATTATCGTAATTCATACCCATTATAGTATAATGTGTGTGTTATAGGTTTGAATTCAAAATCCAAGCCTTTTCACTCAGAAATGTCATGGATTCCTGAGCCAAAGTCTTAGACCTGTCAATCTATAGCCAAGTTTGAGAGTTTTGATAGAAAACAACAATTTTTAAATTTCATCACCAAATACACTAGGAATTTTAATATCAAAATTCAAAAAATTATTAGCATGATGATGAGCATGGTCTTATCTTTTTAAATATATGTTTTTTATAAGTTTTGGACTATTTTAAGGTTACAAACTATGTTTATTTCTAACTATAGATGTTTTAGGCCACCACATGTCACATATATACATGTCTATTCATGTTAATGTAATTTTTTTTTGTTCATCCATGTGCAAAATAAATTACATGGTCACAAACCAGGCCTAATTATACACACATTAAAAAAATTAATTTTCATTTTTTTAGGTTGTAAAGGGGGGCACACGGCCGACTATCTAGTTTTTTATCAATTTTCAAGATCTATTTACTTATAAAATTAATAATAATAAAAATATTTATTGATAAAATATGAAAAAAATATTAGTCACAAACTAAAATATCTTACCTAAATATTTAACAAAGGGTTTCAAACAATATTAAATGATACTAAAAAAATGGTGGGCCACACGACTGTTTATCCAATCTATTTTCTTGAAAAAATAAGAGTTCATATTCAAATTTTAGATATTTGATCTAGTTATACTTAATCATTTAAAAAAATAGTGTTTTGAAAACTATACTTGAAGTGTTATAATTCATGTTCTTATAGAATCTTTAAATTTTGCCTTCAAATTATCTACACAAATTCAATTTTATGAAATTTTAGGAAATCATGTCCATATGTAGCTCCTTTTTATCCCCAAACTTTATGCACTTAATCATATACATACACACATACATGCATGCATACTTGCACACACACACACACACACACACACACACACACACACACACACACACACACACACACACACACACACACACACACACACACACACACACACACACACACACACACACACACACACACGTGCACATGCATGCACGTGCACACGTGCATGCGTGTGTGTGTGCGTGCGCGTGCGCACACACACACACACACACACACACACACACACACACACACACACACACACACACACACACACACACACACACACACACACACACACATGTATGTATATGTGTGTGTGTGTGTGGGTGGGTGGTTGGGTATGTGTGTGTGTGTGTGTGTGTGTGTGTGTGTGTGTGTGTGTGTGTGTGTGTGTGTGTGTGTGTGTATATGTGTGTATGTGTGTGCATGTGTGTGCGCGCACACACATACGCACACACACACGCGTGTGTGCACACGTGTGTGTGTGTGTGTGTGTGTACACCACATATATATACCCATATAGATACATGCATACATACATATATGTATGTATGTATGTATATATGTGCGTGTGTGTGTGTATATATATA
Organism: Torreya grandis; assembly: GCA_037957365.1. NCBI lineage: Eukaryota > Viridiplantae > Streptophyta > Pinopsida > Cupressales > Taxaceae > Torreya > Torreya grandis. Next base: position 1,457,760 of record JARHVA010001973.1, on the reverse strand, counting down.
TATATATATATATATATATATATATATGGGTGTGTGTGTGTGTGTATGTGTGTGTAAACACACACACAAATTTTAAAAAAAAAGAAATCAAGAGGTAAATTATGGATAATTATTAATTAGTTCAAGTCTAGGCACACTCTACAAAGATTAATTTATCCTCTTAAGAAACAATCTTTAAAATTTGAATGCATATTATTTCTTAAGATCATATATTAATATTTATAGAGTGTTCTTAGACTTGAACTAATGAATAGTTCTCTTTGTTTTACCTCTTGATTGGTTGTTTTTTAAATTATTAAGAGTGATATGTATATATAATGTGTGTGTGTGTGTGTAATATACATATCACTCTTAATCATTTAAAAAACAAATAATCAATAGGTAAATCAAAGAGAATTATTCATTAGTTCATGTCTAGGCACACTCTACAAAGATTAATTTATTCTCTTAAGAAACTCTTAATCATTTAAAAGACAAGAAATCAAGAGGTAAATTAGGGATAAATATTTATTGGTTCAAGTCTAGATACACTCTACAAAGATTAATTTATGCTCTTAAAAAATAATTTTTAAAATTTGAATGCATCTTGTACCAAAGGAGGATTGAATTAATGTTCATGTAGTTGCATCATTGATCTTATGGAAGAGGAGGTTGAAACCCTTGTCTCAACATTATATTTACATTATACAAAAACTATGTGGGGTTTGATTCTAATATGCACGATATATGTAGTTAAAACTCCATTGATGTTACTAGACTCAACTACTTCTATCTCTTCTCATTTACATATGTGTGTTATAGAGAATTAGGTCAAGAGATAAGGAAGACATAAATTTAAACATTTGATTTGTCAATTCAGAAAAGCTAAATACATGACTATATGATATCAAAAGCTAAACATACATATAAAAATATAAAATGTAGAAAGATGTGTAGTATAGATTCATCACCTAAGAACATACTGGCTAGTCATAAAATCATAATGTTGAATTTATCCTAGGAAGATTTGTTTTTCAATAAACATACACCTAATATGTCCCTATACTATGAATAATCTAAATTTCATACATGGCTTATTCCTTTTGTGTAGACTAAGGCTACACTTTCAAAATTATAGAATGTCAATATGTGACTGTTTCATCTGTATTGCTTTCTACATTATCCACTGCTTCTAAAATCAGTTTAATTTCACAATTTCATTATTCTTAGCCACTATAGTAGATCCAATTTACTATTTGAGATTGCCATAATCTAGATCCACCTTGTGCATCTTGTTTTACCATTCCAATTTAGTGTCATTATATTCTAATTCCACATTTTGGTAAAATATGTAGCTATTACTTACAACCTATCCCTCTTTGTAACATGATATTATTATATTTATGTTGGATCTACTATAGTCATCTATATTTTATTATATCAAAATATATTTATATTATTGATCATATTTTCCCTTTATACACTTCCCTATCCATTACTAGTAATTAAATATCATTAGTTATTCTCATGCCTCAATTTTTTAGTGAGACCTATTGTCAATCAGACTTGCATCCCTGTGAAGGTAGTTTTAGGCCTTCATAGTCTGTTGAGAGATGGAAACAATCTTAGGTGTGCGTGACCTAATCAGTGGATTGAATATCTAGATTATAAGGGCTAGCTCCATTTGATGTATCATTTAGGATCTTTGCTTTATGCTACAAACTACCTAGGAAAAGAGAGAAAGACAAATTGAATGGAAATATTATCTAATGATGGTGATACACTTCTATTTTTGATTTTCCACTCAATTAGAGTTCCTAAGAACACTAATTTAGATAAGAAAAGGTTGAACTTTCAACTCCAATTGACCAATACACATAATTATTTCATGAAAAGGTTTTATCTTGTGATCAAAGTTTGAGGGAAATGATGGAATAGTCCTAATTCAAGGCATTAACCAACCACTTGCATCCACTAAAATTCCAACCAAAAGGCACTTAAACATAGACCATGACCTGCATTATTTGACTAGCTAGTAACTAGGTAAGAATCAAGACTTGACAAGAAAGAAAAATCTATCACTTATGCAAATCAATGACAAAATACACTATACCAGTAGCTAGAATCTAAAAAATAACCATCCTTCTATTAATCTAAAAAATTACAATCTTAATCTTTGGTAGAGTTTTGTCTTGCCAAAAGAGGGATATATTTAAAGGCTAAAAAGCCAACTTATATAGAAAAATACATAATAGCCAAGAGGTTGTCATTGAAAATAGAAGAAGAAGACAACTCTTTCATTAGCCTAAGTCCAATTTCTGTTATGCTGAGATAACAAAGCCTTCTAAATTTATATTTTCTTGTATTTTGTCCTACATGAAAATCCTTTGGCTTTGAAAAATAGATGGTGGGCTCATCTTGGGCTGCTCTTTCAACATGCATGAAATCCACACCCACCTCCAAAAATTGAACTCTTCTTGAGTTTCTAGAACATTTAAAAATGTTGGATTAACAAGAGTGCATGCATGAAAATCATGTTAAGCTCTCCTTAGAATAATGTTTGAACTGATGGAACATTGAAAGTTTTGGATTACATGAAAACCAAGGAGAAGCATGATCTCGACAAAGAGTCAACTGAAGATTTGACCAACTAAAAATAGCCTTTCACCATTAAGTTCCTCAAGCCTTTCATGCATTCAAGTCTCTGTTCTAGAACTGAAAGAGTCATGCATGTCTTGGACCAAATTAACTATTTCATTTATTATTTGGCATTCCTTTGTTGTAGTCTCAGACTATAGATCTTTTTATAGATAAAAAAAGATATCTTTATTGGTCTTTGCATGTTCCCTTTGGCATTCATTTTTTGGTTTATTTGTTATGTTTATTCTTATAGACTTTTCCTCTGTCTATTTGTCTCAGGCTCCTCTTGGATTTTCTTTCTATCTATCTATTTCCTTGGACAAAATTTAGAAGGAATTCTATTTCCATGAGCTTTTATTTCATTATTTCCTTTGGCTTATCTTCTTGTCCAAGTCTCCCAAATGAATTCTTTCAGACAATTTGTCTAAAGGAATTCCTTTAGAATTTTGTCTATGACCTTTCTTGAAGGGAAAAAGCCCTTCAAGATTTTTAAATTGTCCCTGTTGCTCTAAATGACCCTTTAGAAATCTTTGACTACCCCTCATATTTTTTTAAATTGACTTTCCCAAAGGGAAAGTGCCCTTCGAGCTTTTTTCGATTGGTCCATTTCTCACGAATAATTTATCCAAAGGAATTCATGCCTTCGGGCTTTTCAAAATGGTCATTTGGATTTTTTGTTTGGAACTTTTCCCAAAGAGAAGATACCCTTCAAGATTTCTATAATGGACCTTGGAATTTTAAATAGCCCTTTGATTTGTAAAGTGCCCTTTGAGATTTCTAGAAATGGTTTGTTCATCCCTTTTGAAGGTCAGATACCCCTCAAAATTATTGAAAGCATCCTTTTCCTTTGAGAAATTCTCTTTGAGCTTCAAGAAAATAACCATTCAACATCTCAAATAGCCTTTCAAGATTTTATAAATGGTCCTCTCTTGAAAGACAACCCTTCATCATATTTGTGATGAACTTTCCTTAAGGGTTGGTACCCTTCAGAATTCTTGTAATGTCCCTTGAAACTATGCCTTTGAGCTTTCTCGAAGGGTACATACCCTTTGAGATTTTTTCAATGGACTATTTCCTTTCCTTCGGATAAAATATTTGAAGGATTTGAACCTTTCTTTTTTTCAAGCTTTCTTTCGAAGGAATTCCTTTGAACTTTTGTAAAGTCCTTTTCCTTTAAATGGTCCTTATTCAAAAGGAAAAAATTTAGAATAACTAAAGAGTACCCCTCTCTCATATTTCCTTCAAACAAAAAGTTTGAAGGAATTCTATCTTAAGCTTCTTCAAAGTATGCCCTCAGCCTGGTCCTCTTCCCCTTCTTTGAAATGCATGTTTAAGCAAAGTCATAAATGATAGAGGTTACAATTTTGACCTGTAGGGTAAAAAATTATCAACATTTTTGGTGATTCTACTAGGAAGCATGCCTGTTATGCTTAAAAACCTAGCCATATACATGATATAGAACTCAAAAAAATAATGGTAAACCTTGTCCATGACTACAAATCTCCTTTGACCGAATATGGAGTAACCTTCATCCTTCAAAATAAAATGGAAACACAAAATGGGAAAGCTAACTAACAAAGAAAATGTGCAAATAAGCACTTATTGGAACAAAATAGAATGAAACTATTATGTATGAGAAACACTTGGAGGAAATAAAAACAACTATGTACAAGTATCTTTGCTCTTTAATAGCAATGTTTCAGATGTATCCCATTAACTGGGATTGGAAGCTCTTGACCATCCAACTTTGCAAGTTGGAAAACATTATGGAATTTGTAGTTGGAAATTATATAGGCCACTCCAAAGAGAATCAAACTTGGTGAGCCATCCTTATTTATCCCTATTTTCATCCCATTTGAGGACCAAATCTCATTTCTTGAAACTCTATGAAGAAGCTCCTTTGTCAAAAAAATTCTTCACCTGTGCTTGATGAATTTTTATGGCTAGCATGGATTGATTTTCTTGTCTCTTCCATCTCTATAAGTTTAGCATACCTAATTTCCATAGGCTCATTCTCCAAAAACTCAAGTCGATGCATTAGTTCTAAAGCAAGAAATTCAAGAGAAATGGGTAACCTTGTTTCCTTTCCATATACCAGCTTGTATGGAGCGTTGGCTATTGACCTTTAGTAGGTGATCCTATCAGCCCATATATCTGACTTCAACTTGAGATGCCATGATCTATGATTATATTTAATAGTCCTTCTTATGATATTTAAAAGGTTATTATTTGTAGATTCCACAAGGCCATTGCTTTGTGGATAATAGTTTGATGAAGTGCTGAGATAAACTCTATGTTGGATAGCCCATTAGCTAATCCTAGATCCCAAAAAATCCATTGAATTATTAGAAATAATAGTTGAAGAAACTCCAAACCTAGTAATCAAACCTTCATAAAAATCAAGAACATTATCTTCATTTTCTTCTTTTAATGTTATTACTTCTATTCAACATGTGAAGTAATCTATAACAGTGAGAATCCATTTATGCCCTAAACTTGAAGGAGGATTAATGAGACTAATAAAGTCCAATCTCCATTGAACAAAGGGCTGATCCACCGCAATTGGCTAAAGTGGTAAGGCTGCAAGCTTGACTTTTCCTACAAACATAGCACAATGTTTGCACTTTGTAACCCATGCATGACAATCACCAAATATACTAGGCTAATAATACCCACCTCTCATGATCTTAAGAGCTGTATTTCTTGCAAAAAAATGTCCTCCAGTATGTCCATCATGAAATTCTTCAAGAAATATCTGAGTTTGTCTTGGTTCTACACATCTTACCAACATTCTATTGATATCTTTCTTGAATAAAAAACCATCAACAAGAAAAAATGGAATTGGTTGCAATATAAAATATCTTATTTTTGAAGAACTAAGATGAGAGGGATAAATACCATATTGGAGATAGCTTACCAAGTTATGAAACTAGTTGAAAGGTGAGGTATGACCAGTTGTAACCTCTTCATCATTTGACACCAAAATAAGCTCATTAGCCTCTTGCAAGTCTTGTGCTAAATACTCACAAAGTATTTTTCCTCTAATCAACTTTGTGACCTTAATTTCCACATCATACTCCATTACCTTATTTATCCAACCAGCTCTCTTCTCATTTATATCTTTATTCAAAAGGAACTCCTTGATTCTCAGATGGGCAACCACTAGGTGTATCTTATTATTAGACAACAAATATCTAAACTTTTTAAGAGACCTTATGACTAAAAGCACATGCTTTTAAATAAAATAATGTCTTGTTTCATACTCTTTTAGGCCTTGATTGAATAAGTCTATTGGCTTCTCCAAAGCCTCATGATTTTGTTGCATAAGAATCCCTAAAATGGTGTCCATGTTAGCATAAGTATACAAAATGAAATCTTTTATGAAATATGGATTTATAAGAATATGATCAATAGCTATGGCCTTATTAATATCCTAAAACCCTTTTATTCCTTCATTGTGCCAGCTAAAGTTTTGATTTTTATTTAGCATGCTTTTAAGTGGCTTAGCTAAAATGGCAAAATCTGAAATATATCTCCTTATGAAATTGATTATCCCAAAGAAACTTTGAAAAGCATTTTTGTGATTAGTCAAGGAGAGTACAAGAATGGATTGAATCTTTTTAGAATCTATTCTTAAACCATGCTTTGAAATAACATGTCCAAGAATCTTACCTTCATGAACTCATAAGACACACTTTTTGGGATGTATAGATACCCTAAATTTCCTATACCTTTCGAACACTTGCTTTAGATGAACCATGTGATCTTCTAATTTTTTTGAAAACACTATTATATCATCCAAATAAATAAGTACAAATCTATTAAGAATGCCTTATAATGCCATATCCATGGCTCTCTAAAAGGTTTCTCTAGCATTAGACAAACCAAATGGCATATTTTTGTATGCAAATGTCCCCCACATAGTTGTGAAGGCTATCTTAAATTGGTCTTCTTCTTTGAACAAAATTTGATTATAGCCACTATATCCAAGCAAAAAAGAAACTTATCTAAGCCTGAAATAAGCTATAAAATTTCTTCCATTCATGGCAATGGATAGTGATCTTTAAGTGAAGACCTATTCAAATCATAGAAATCAACACACAAATAAATCTCACAATTCTTCTTTCATACCAGAACAAGATCTTCCACCCAAGTTTAGTTTTTGATTGGAAATATAATAGCTAAATCTATGAGCTTGTGAAACTCAACTCTCATCAAAGGCTTAAGCTTTGGATTGATGGGTCTTTGTCTTTATCTCAATGGTTTAGTTTACTCCTATAACTTAATGGTGTGTTGAGTGAAAATTAGATCAAAAAATTTGAGATCACTATATCACCATGAAAATATATCAAAAAAACTTGTGCATAATTGAATCAAAGCTTTCTTTTGTGAAGGAGTGCATACCTTACCCAAATTCAAAATATTACCAGCTACAATCTCTACATTAGCATAGTGTTCTTCCTTTGTTAACAAGGATGACTTCTTTCTCCTTATCTCATCATCACCACTAAAAATGTTCTCAAGTGTGACCAATCCTTTAGGTATCTTATTCATTTTTAGTTGCACAATTTGATCACCATACTGTTACAAGTGCTTTGACTAGTTTCTTGAAGAAAACTTAGCCTCTTCTTACAAGAATCTCATAATTATATTGTCATCTTTGAACACCTATCAATTCTCATGATTATCTAAAATAGAAGGCCTTACATCCACCTTTATGTGTGACTAAATTTTATCACTTTTTATATCAACTAGAATGCTAAATTGGGACCCAACAACAACTAGCCTATCAACATGTTTATTCTCACCTCTCGATATTGTCTGAATGTTAAAAGCTTGGAAATATTCAAGTAAATCCCATATTCTATGCTATTAATATTTAAGAAACAAATTTTTGCATACATTTATACATCTTACTTGGTGGACCACAAGATCACTATGACCAAACACTTGCAAAGAATTGAATTCCATCTTCCTAGCCCACTGTAAACTGTGAATTAGTGTTTCATACTTAGCAACATTGTTTGAATAGCCAAAAATAAAATTTAATAGAATAGAAATACCTTTATTTTTTGGGATAAACCAACATCATTAAAACTCTATTTCCATGCTTATTCCTTGATCCATCAAAGTATAATTACCACAAACCTTCCTTAGACTCATCTTCTTTGACCATGGCTAGAATTGGTGCATCATTCTCATGAAGGCAATACACACCAAGAAATTATTCTTCAATAAAATTATAAGGATCATTATCATGAAAGGTAGAATCCCACTCATCAAGAAACAAATTTGGAACTCCATCCAAAGGTAATTCTTTTTTTGCATCACTAATTTATAGCATATCATTTGAGATGATACAATTAGTATTCACAACACTTGGCATATATGGCTCCATATGAAAACTTGCAGTAGGATCAGAAATAAATTTTACCTTGGTACCATACCTGGTACTAAACAAAAAATAGGTCTAATTAGCTGATAAATATCCCCTAATCTTTGAGGTGAAATCCCTTGAAAGGCACATAACAAAGTAGGGAGCCAAGTCCACCATAACAACATCCTACTAAATAGTAATGTTGGGGCATGCATGTAATGTCAATTTCAGTTCCTTGATGGTGCCTAACATATTTTTTGGTGACCCATCCAATTGCAATTCTCCTTTAGTGTTTGGCTCATAAACAAGTCCAAACTTTTCTGCAATCTATTTAGGCATGACTATACTACTAGCTCCACTATCCACCATATAATTATGAACCAAAGTGTCACCTACTATCAAAGAAAGGTAAAAGGGAGGAGTTTTATTTAGTTTTACCTCAGTTTTGTGCACCTTTTCCATCTTATTTACTTGTTTTACCTATTGCTTTGTTGGCTGATCTAAATTAGTTACGACAACACCTTATTTCTTAACTAGTTTTGGAGATAATTCAAGAGCTGGAAGCTCTTGAATGAGATTATCCTTTTGTCCTAAAATGGAGAGAATCCCACATAATAATTATAATATTATATTTATTCATTTGATCCACTATAATGAAATGAGATCCACTAACCTTTGGCTACACCTTCTGAAGTATTGGCTATTCAAGAACTAGAGGTAGTTGATGAACCTTACCAACCTTTATATTCTAATTTTTTTGAGTTTTAGGGATAGTAAGTTGTTATTTTGTACTCTTAGAAAAAACCCTAGGAGTACTTGAAGCATTTTTCATCTCTTGAGCCTCTTCAATGGCTCTTATTTTAGCTCTAGTTACAGATACAATTAGACCACTTGATTTGTTAGTTTTAACACCTTGAGTAAAAACAACGTGATCATCTACTAGCTAATTTACATTAATGGCATTAGGATATACTTGAAATTGATGAGTCTCTCCTTATGATGCCAAACCTATATCTTATTAACCTCCTTGAAAAGAAAAATATTTGTGTCATTTGTGGCATAGTGATGTTCTATGATACCAAGGCTTGGTTCTGAGCATCATTGAGACTTGAGGGCTGCCAACCTAAAACTTGCATCATATTGTTCTGAGGTGGGATGGGAAAAATGGACTTTGAAGTATAAGTAACATTAAGATCAAGAGAAACATATGGCTTAGTTGGATTTATGGCTCCTTATGCTTGATAAGGTGGTCTATTTTCTCTGAAACCTTGATAAGGAGCCCTTTGATCTTTGAAGGGCTGATAGGTGTTTTGATTTTTCTATTGATAGGGCCTATTTGAATAAATTTTTTACATATTGAGTTGTACTATTATGTTCCCAAAGGATTGTATCAGACTTTTTAACTCTCCTATCTCACTATCTTGACTCATAGAGGTTGTAATTTGAGCTGGAGGTGGTGGAATAGGAGCTAAGGATAGAACTTAAGGAATTTGAGGGGATAGTAAAGAACTTAATTTTAGAAATATAGACATTGGAGGTTTTGGATAAATCTTACCAACTTGTATCAAACTATTTTTTTCCCTTATTACAATCTCATAAGCACCTAGTAAGGTAGTACCACCCATTGACTATATCATCACACTAATGTTAGAATTAACGGCTTTCAAATAGTACATAAATGCATATTTAGAAGATGTCCTTACCAGCATAGGTATTTTGGTCCATATATTTTGGAATCTAAGGTTAAAATCTAACATGAACTCATCAAGAGCCCTTGTTATGGTGGTCAATTACTCAACTAAAGATAGGTGATTAGATTTATCTTCAAATTATTTGACCAAGGCTACACCTAATTCATCCTAGGTAAAGATGGAATTAAGTGGTAGATTTGTATACCACTACAATGATTTTCCTTTGAAGGAGGCAACAAATAATTTAATAGAAACATTATCCTCAACCACATTCTGAACTAAATAGAGATTAGCAACATCTTGGATATGCTCAATAGGGGTTGTTTGATTTTATCCTAAGAAGAATGGGATATTCTTGAGGGAAGCCATCATAATGCCATCAAAATAGGCCAAATTTAGTGGGCTATCTCTATTCAATGGAGCAAACACTTTATTTATGAGGGCCATTTGGGTAGTGGGGATTGTAGTGCTTAGAAAAATAGGTTGACTAGGAGGAAAATACTATTTTTAAGGATATGGTTTTTCCCTCCTAAACCTTTTGTCTCTTATATGATAAAAATTCAAAAGGAGTACCTTTAGTTGTTAACCTTGTGGTAACCTTTGACATGAAAGAGCTACATGAATGATAATATGAACTCTAAAACCTGAAGAATCTTTAGTTTATGATGAATATAGGTATTCTCTTCTACTATAAATGCTTCTCTTTAGCTTTGAATTTCTTTAGATCTGTAAAATATTTCTTTGTTGGTCCCACTAGGCATGCTAAAAATTATTGTCAATCAGATTTGCACCCCTGTGAAGGTAGTTTTAGGCCTTCATAGTTTGCTAAAACATGGAAACAATCTTAGGCTATGGGTGACCTAATCAGTGGATTGAATCTCTAGATTATAATGGCTAGCTCCATTTTATGTATCAATTAGGATCTTTACTCTATGCTACAAATTGCTTAGGAAAAGAGAAATAAAACTTGAACATAAATCCTATCTAATGATGGTGATACACCTATATTTTTGAGTGATCCACTCAATTAGAGTTCTTAAGAACACTGATTTAGACAATAAAAGGTTGAAATTTCAACTCCAATTGACCAATATGCATAAGTATTTCATGAAAATGTTCTATCTTGTGATCAAAGCTTGAGGGAAATGATGGAATATGCCTAATTCAAGGAACTAACTAGCCACTTGCATCCACTAAAACCTAGCCAAAATACACTTAAACATAGAGCATGACCTGCATAATTTGACCAGCTAGTAACTAGGTAAGAATCAAAACTTAGCAAGTAAGAAAACTCTATCACTTATGCAAATCAATGACAAAATAAACTATACCATCAACTAGAATCTAAAAAAAACATATTTTTATTAAATTGAAAAAAGGTTACAACTTAATCTTTGGTAAAATTTTGTCTTTCCCAAAGAGGGATACATTTCAAGGCTAAAAAGGCAACTTATATAGAAAAATACAACACAGCCAAGAGGTTGGCATTGAAAATAGAAGAAGAAGACAACTCTTTCATTAGTCCAAGTCCAATTTATTTTATGTAGAGATAACAAAGCCTTCTAAATTTTTATTTTCTTGTCTTTTGTCCTATATGAAAATCCTTTGGCATTGAAAAATAAATGGTGGGCTCATCTTGGGTTTCTCTTTCAACATGCATTAAATCCACACCCACCTCCAAAAATGGAACTCTTCTTGAGCTTCTGGAATGTTTGAAAACCTTGGATTAACAAGAGTGCATGGATGAAAATCACATTAATATCTCCTTAGAATTCTATTTAAACTGTTAGAATGTTGAAAGCTTTGGATTGCATGAAAACCAAGGAGAAGCATGATCTTGACAAATAGTCAACTAAAGATTTGATCAAATAAAAATAGCCTTTCATGCATTTGAGTCTCTGTTATAGAACTAAAAGAGTCATGCATGTCTTGGACCATTTTGATTATTTTGTTTATTATTTGGCATTGCTTTTGTTGTAGTCTCAGACTCTAGATCTTCTTGGAGATGGAAAAATGATATCTTTATTGGTGTTTACATGTTCCCTTTAGCATTCATTTTTAGGTTTATTTACTCTATTTATTCCTATGAACTTTTCCTCTATCTATTTGTCTCGATCTCCTCTTGACAGTTCTTTATTTATATCTATTTCCTTAGACAAAAGTCCAAAAGAATTCTATTTCCATGGGATTTTCATTCATTCTTTCCTTTGGCTTATCTCCTTGTCCAAGTCTCCTAAAGGAATTCTTTTGAACAATTTGTCTAAAATAATTCCTTCAAAATTTTGTCCAAGACATTTCACAAAGGGAAAAAACCCTTCAAGATTTCTAAAGTGTCCCTATTGCTCTAAATGACCCTTTAAAAATCTTTGACTACCCCTCAAATTTTTTGAAATTGAATTTCTCGAAGGGAAAGTGCCCTTTGGGATTTTTTTAATTGGTCCATTTCTTGTGGACAATTTTTCCATGAGAATTCATGCCTTCAAAATTTTCAAAATGGGCCCTTAGATTTTATATTTGGAACCTTCTTGAAGGGAAAATACCCTTCAATATTTGTATAACGGACCTTGGCATTTGAAATAACCATTTGCTTTGTAAAGTACCCTTCGATCTTTCTGGAAATGATCTGTGCATCCCTTTCAAAGGGAAGATACCCCTTGAAATTATTGAAAGCATCCTTTTCCTTTAAGAAATGCCCTTTAGGCTTCATGAAAAGAACCATTCAGTATCTAAAAAATCCTTTCAAGCTTTTATAAATGGTCCTCTCTTGCAAGACAACCCTTTGGCATATTTGTGATGAACTTTCTCAAATGGTTGGTACCCTTTGAAATTATTGTAATGTCCCTTGAAACTATGAATTTGAGCTTTCTTGAAGGGTATATACCCTTCAATATTTTTTTAATGGACCGTTTCCTTTCCTTTAGACAAAATGTTTGAAGGATTTGAACCTTTCTTTCCCACAAGCTTTCTTCTAAAGGAATTATTTCAGATAATTTATCTCAAGGAATTCCTTTAGACTTTTATAAAGTCCTTTTCCTTTTTGATAATCCCTTTGAGCTTATAAAAATGGTCCTTCTTCAAAAGGAAAGTACCTTTCCAAATAGTTGTAGATTACCTCTCTTCTCATATTTCCTTTGGACAAAATTTTTGAAGGAATTTTGTCTTAAGCTTCTTCAAAGTATCCCCTCAACCTGGTCCTTTTACCCTTCTTTGAAAGGCATGTTTAAGAAAAGTTTTGAATGATAGAGGTTGCAATTTTGACCTATAGGGTCAAAAATTGTCAAAAAGACCTCCTTTTAATTCCTTATTTATTCTTTTGAAATAGGGGAGATGGCGTAGTCCCTATATAACCAAAATTTGAGGTGGATATAACGACATAGATTAAATATGGTCATGTCAATTTAGTACTATGTAATAGTAATGTTTATTATTTATATGCACATTTTACACTTGGGTCTATAGTTTTCATTATGCACCACATGTGAATAAACATTATAAGGTATTAATTATGAGGGAAGGGGATCCACTTGGCCAATTATGTGGTGAAACTTTTTATTTGCACTAATGTCTTGATCCTAATGGTAGAGCCAATCTAAGATTTAAGAGACCATCTTTGAGCTCTAGAGATATTTTTTAAAGAAGTAGGGATGTAGGTCAACATTTAGAAAATCAAAATTATGATTTTACCAGTGAAAAGGAAGGAACAAAACCCCATATTTTAATTTATAAAAGGGTCTATTAAAGTGGTGTCATAATATGAGTATTTTGGCCTTGATTGTCACACCAAGTTGAGATGGGATACTTATAGGATGAAAAAAATACATGGTGGCTGAAGAGATTTTAATACACTTCAAAAAACTTAAAGGAATCTTGAGAAATGGGATTGGAAGACCACCAGTGCCTAATTTGGTTTACTAGTCACTCCAGTGGTACTATATGGTTTTGAGGTGTAAGCTAGTTGAATAATGAGTTTGAAATGCAAGCAAATAAAAAATATTCAAAAGCATCTAATTAAAAAAAAAATCAAAATTAAGGACTTTGTCCCTTATGAAATCAATCTTGTTGAAAAATGTACTTTCATTTAGAGGCAACCATTATAAATAGGCTATCATGTTACCTAAAAACAATAGAAAGCATGAAGACTAAAAGATGGCATAGGGTAATAAGAGAAGAAGTGATGCACATGAGGAAGAAAAATTGGATGAATCAGAACCACTAGTGGATGAATAGATTGGTTATCAATGTAATTAAATTTCTAAATTATAATAAAGACATAAAAATTATGTGAATGAAAAATTCATAATGCTAATGTGGAGGAAAGTGACCAATAAGAGAAGACAAGATTATATTTCAATGTTTAATTTGAATTTTGAACATAATGAAAAACATATATAGGCAATTAAATTAGTTGGAGGGAAATCATCCTCATTACTTAATTAAAAGTTCTCTCTCATAGACTCTAGTGCAAAATAGGCAGATAGATGACTCCTAAGGAGTAGTTTCATGAGAGAGTTTGTGTTTTTGTGTAACATTAGGAATCCAAATAGAAAAAAAAAATGTTAGTTCCTTTTTAGTGAATCAAATGAGAATTAAAATATAATAATGAAATGAAAACTAAACCACTCTTTCCTAAATACTAGGGTGAGCTTAACATAATAAACAAAACTAAAATAAGAGATAAAAACATACAACTATGTTACCTCCCTTGTCAAAAATAATGTTCACTTGTTGGCATAGAAGATGTTCTTGATCAAATTGTGGCATATATAGACTTTGATCAATGCATTCTCCATATTGGTAGCACTTCTCTAAGACCACATGCCACTTTTTTTTGGCTGGGCTTGTCTTGGTGTGAAGGTTTTTGAATCAATTTGGAATTATAACATTACTTGAGAGGATTATTGAAGACATTCATGCAGAATAACCTTACACACAAAAGATTATTGGGATAAAGTTAGGTCACTTGTATTTATAAGTCTCAAAACTAACTCTAACCCTAGTCAGGTTATGTTTATTTTTAATCTTGATTGAGTCTATAGTAACCTTGGTCAAGTTTAGGTTAACCTTGAGTTGTGTTAATGCAATTATGAAGGATTGACAACTCATAGAAGATATTTATTGTTATTACACCTCATATAAGATATCTATGAGATTATGACTCACCTTTTCTTTGAATTTTAAGAATTAATAAAATAAATTACTAATTCCCTTAACTTTGACCTCACCTTTATTGAAAAATTACTTTTTAATAAAAATATAATTCCTTAATTCAAATTAGATATTATAATTAAGAATATTAATTGAGTTTTTCATGTTAATTGATCCTGCTTAGGGTTTTTGGCATTTGTGAATTATTTTAATGTTTTTCATTAATAGCTTGATAGGTGATTAATACTAATTTTCTAGGTCACAATTTGACTAGAGTTGAATTCAAGCTAGGTTATCAATACATACAAGGTAATACCCTAAATAAACAATCCTTGACATGTTTCTAAGACATTAAATCCCATGCACAAATGAATTTGGTCAAAAGTAAATCTAGAAGATGTAGCTAAGGAGATAGAAAATAATGATGACTTCAATGACCAAGAAGGGAAAATAATTATTGCAACATAACTTGGCATGAATTCTAGTACCTAATTTAGACATGAAAGTGGCCAAAGATAAGAATATATAATTATCTCATATTTGAGAAGGGGTTACAAGACACAGGCATAGTAGCATCATTTCAAAGAATGTAAAATCCGTTAAGAAGAAAGGTTCATTCCCCAAAGGGCAATCATTTAGCCCTAGATTCCCCCTTGAAGGATTGGGCAACAAATAGATTCATTAAACATTCCCTCAAAATGAATACAATGACATGATCTAGTGGTAACATGGGATGAGACACTAATTTACCCAAATGTAGTTATAATCAGTAATGAAGGTTGAGACACTGATTTACCCAAAGGTAGTTATAACCAATGACATCATATGTGCCCTAGTAGGGCATGTAGTGTGAAAAATAATGATTTGCCAAAAGGTGGTTATAATAATTAAACAATTAAAAAAATAATGATTTACCCAAAGGAAGTTATAATAATTTATAATTTTAATCACATGATTGAAATTGAGTTAGTCCTAGGAAGGCAAAATATTTCACTTATCGATCAAAAAAATAATTTACCACATCTAGGCAAATTAGGAAATGGAAATTATGTGAGAAACCCATAAAACAAATATATGATGAGCTAGTAAAGAATAAAAACATGATTCTATCCTAAGTGTGAGTAAAAATATGCACATTCAAACTAACACATTGTATAGGTAAAAAAATAATGTTGTTAAATAGGTCTCGAAAGAGGCCCAATAAGACAGTCTAGTTATAAAAGAGCCAAGGAATAATGAATGTAAGGTTAGATGATACATAGAACATACCATGGAGGTGAAAAATAGAACTCCTAGAGTATGTAGAATGAACTTTAGGTACTAATGGGTAAAATTTAAATTAAAGCTATATTTCACCCCATGAGATGAAAAATAATTTAGTTTCACCCTAGCCTTTTAAAAAAATTGAGCTCTGGTTTTCATGAGAGTTAGAGATGAGAAATGACATGTAGAGGAGGTTGACACATTAATGATCAAATTAGGGAGCACATGTAACCTCCACACAATGGGAAAATAGTATGTGATTTCAACCTTACCATTAAGCTCATTTATTGCATATATATGACTAGGTTTAGGCTAAAAAGTTACAAAGTCATTGTTTGTATTTTAGGGAAAATGATAGATTTAAAAATAAAATTGGTGAATTTGTACAAAGTCATCATTTATAAAAATGATGATTTTAATAAATAATAATGTAAATCACCAAATTGGTGATTTCACCAATTTATAAGCAAAATCACTATTTTTATGAAATTCAAAATGATGATTTTGCCTTAAAATAGTCAATAATGCTAAATCAATGACTTCACCATTTAGGAAAATGGTGACTTCATCCCAGAGCACAAATAGGTAGCCTAGTACCCAAAAAAGGGTTCATGCTCTATAAGAGAGGGTTAAATAGGCAAAATTTGATAGGTATAAGCAAGAGAACTACATAAATATAGCCTGATTCTAATTTATCTACGATTGCAGGAGTAGCTCATAGTGTTGAAAGTGCAAGAGTGATGTTCCCATTATTTAAGCATATCACATATTTGGATAGTGGATGTGACTGGATTCATGTAAGAACTAGATTTATACAACATGGCATGGATTCCAATGATTCACATGGATTTAACATATCTGAGTGTCTTGATAGAGCATTCACATTCAAATACTTCAACATTTTACTTATCAATTAGAGAGTCCACTATTACACTTGAGGATACCTGGTAGATCCTCAAACTACCAGTAAGAGCTAAGAGGACCTTACATGCTATTAGATGACTGGACCTATCCACTTACAAAATTTATGGCAATGACCTTAGGCTTCACCACCAACATTGATGATAGATGACTTGGTTAGTTTTTAGGAAATTCCCATGGTTTATAAGAAGGTTGATATTGATTTACTAGACACTTACATAATGGCTTAGGGTTTATGGCCAGATGACCTTACCCTTAGGATCCTTCACCACCAACATTGATTGATAGCACCGCATGAGGTCATGGTATTGATGGATATTGTTAGTGGCATATTATTTCCTGCAAAAATAGTAGTCAATTCTTCGAGATCTGGCCATATGGGCTTAGGAGGCATGTTCCCATATGGGCTTAGGAGGCATGTTACAAACATGATGATAAGGTTACATGATTTGCATGGTGGTTAACTATATTAGCCTAGTAATAAATGGATCTTCATATGGTGGCCTATTGAGGAGGCCAAAACATAGGAGCATCCACACTACTAATGGTTTGGGGATGGAAGCACATCTTGATAGAGTGTCTAGTAGTGTAGATATGAGTTAGGGACTCCCAAGAGTAGTTGGTATATGGTTGGGTGTAGGTTGGGGTAGGATGGTGAGGACATTACAAGAAGATCTACTTCTAATGACACATGTTCAATGAAATGACACCATAGTCCTTTCTTTAGAGGCCTTACCTTCTTTATCAACTTTAGTGGTCTAAATATACATGGTACACTATGTATATGACATCTAGTTGTTTTATCAAAGGAAGGCAATCTTACATCATTAAAGAGTATAAGCTTGATCAGGTAATTTATTATTTTGGCATGATTAGAGATGTTCTAGAGGATACTAGTGGTTTTCACATGTAGTTAGAGAGATCAATCGTGTCACCTTGGTCATTCAAAAGAGTGTACTTATGGCTAATTATCTAAGTCTTCCAAGATGACATGGGCTTATGAAGGGGGTCTAATAGATAAAAGGGTCACACTAGAGTATATACACTAGTGGGTATAGGTGTGCTCATTGATTCTTAATATTATAGGATATGTAGGTGGTCAGGAAAGTGGATATGTGTTGATGGATATTGACAATGTAGAGGCTGAAACTAGTAGTAGGACTAGTGATAGTGAAAATAATTTGTACAATAGTGGAGGTGGGGAGGATGATGATGATAATGGTTTTGATGAAGGGGATGGTGGAGACAATGATAGAAGATATGGCACCTAATCCATGATGATGTTAGATCCCAATATGATAGGTATAATAGGTTCCCTTGTTTATCTAGGCCAAGTAGGGCCATCTGATATAATGATAATAGGTAGAGATACTACTATGTTGGATGAGGAGACCACTGTCAAGGTAGGTTATATCATGTGTTTGGAGATATGGGTAATATATTTATAGATCATATTAGATATCTGTGATGGGGACATGACTCACCTTTAGTCAAAGATTACCCAACTAAAGGTAGAGGTCGCTAGGATGGTTTAGATACAGACATAAATTATGACATAACATGACCAGACTATATCATATGGAGACTAGGATTTATTAGATGTTTAAAGGCTTTGACCTAAGTGAGATGAGGCTTAGAAATATATGACTCAAGTATTATTTTATTATATGACACTTGAGAGCCTTTGAATAAAGGATGAGGCCTCTTATTATTGCCAGGCATATGAGACCACCATCCCTAGGGATTAACAATTTTCTACATTTGAGGTATGGGACACTCAGAGGGATGGAATTAGATCATGTTGGTCTAGGAGCAATACTCATGGTAAAATAGCCTCAAATCAATCTATGCAGTATCTATGGCCACCTACACCACCAAGACCACTAGGGGCACCTCCTTTTATAGAGCATTTAGATACATAGAGTCAAAACTAATTTTTTATAGAACTTTGACATTTTATTATATTTTTAACAAAATGATATGTATATATTCTTGATGTATATGATAATATTTTGAGATACATTTAAATTCAAATTGGTCCTTAGAGGCATGTGTATATGGACTATTATTCTTTGATATATATGATGATCTATTTATTATCATGTTGATTTCATGTTTAGATTATGTTTTAGAATTAAGGATGTTTATTTTAATTTAAACACGTATGCTCTTTCATTTTCTATATTTACATGTATATGATATGCTACTATGTTTTATCTTATGTTCTATAATTATATGTATGCTTATTCAGATATGCATATATGTATTAGCACATAATAAATCATATTGTTCTAGTTATTCATTGATTTGGCTAGTGTTTGGGAATATGGTTGGTTGGTGATCTCAAATAAGTACTAACCAATACATTGATTGATATTTCCATTGGTATAGTGTTTTTTTATATATTGTGATATTATGCATCATAGTTATGAACAACTATAATAACAATATATATTGGAAGCATGGTAAACCTAGTTTAAGTGTAAATATAAATAACGTAGGAACAAGACATGAACAATCAAATCCCAAGTGTAAATATAAAAAATTAAACTAAGTGTAATACTATATATAGACACTCACAACCTAAATACAAGATATGGATAATCTATACTCAACTATAAATAAAATGTAATAGACCTATGACAATTGAAAAAGGTACACAAAGGGAAACAAATAGTAAAACAAATAAACAAACAATAACTATAAAAAATAAAAAAATAAAATAGACATAGAAACACACAAAACAAATAAATAAACAAACAAACAAACAATAGAACATAGAGTTATTTAAATAATTAGCTAAAATTAAAAAAAAAAAAAAAAAAAACTAAAAAAATAAAGCACAAGCAATAAACAATTAAGTTTAAGCAAGAGCAATAAGCAACCTAAGTTAATAAAAAAATGAATAAAAAAACTAAACCAAGGAAAAGAATAATTCAATAAATAAACTAATCTAAGACACACAAAGATAAATAAACAAACTAAACTAAAACAAACAACAATTTACAAATAAGTTAGTAACAATGTGAGTAACAAACAAAATAAAAATAATAGTGAATTATTCATGCATGTGTAATAGATGTTTTACACTTGGATAAAAGGTTGTTCCTAGGCTAAGTATTAATGACATAGGTAAAAAACACAATAAAAAATAGTACAAGGTTGCCCCTAGGCTATAAGAAATAATGGAAAAAGGCAAGATGGAAAAAGGTTGCCCCTAGGATATAAGGAGCAATGACACAAACAAGATGGCAAACCTTACCCCTAGGATATAAGGAACAATGAAACAAAAACAAAAATAAGGGGAATAAAATAAATAGGAAGGGGTAGCCAAATTGACTCCATATGCATTAGGAAAGTTGACGCTACCTACTTAGTCTCATGGACACTGGGTCTAATGTGAAATGTAGTTCTCCCAAGATATGGGATAGAATAAAAATTAATGATAATGAAAAAGAGGACAATCATAGAGGAATATAGGAATTATCTCATAAAATGGTGAGTACATAGGAAAATATGGGAGTGATGCTCACAATCATGAAAATGTAAAACATAGAAAATTCATACAAGTGTGAGAGCATGGTTTAGGCTAAAACCACACTAAGATACAAACATCCACTAATGAACTAAATTGGTAATTCATAGTGTTAACTACATCTATAGCTTAGAATGAGAATGATCTCATAAAAAGGTGAGAGCATTGGCTAAGGTTGATCTCAAAATGATGAGAACATTGGCTTGGGGTGCTCATAAAATGGAGCGATCATTTTTAAAATCCAAGTGTTCATTATTACATCAAGTTCAAATGCATGATGTTCACAAAATTAACTCATAAAATGGTAAAAGTGTTGACTAAAGTTGCTCACAAAATGATGAGAGCATAAAATACCAATAAGGATTGAGAAACTAAAGGAAAAGTGATTACTTTTTAAATAGCTATAAGACCAATAATTCTTAGTATAAAGGAGATAAAACTAAATGGTGAAGTGAAAAAATGGTGAAATGACAACCGAGCTAACCCAAGATACCCCATGTATCCAAGTGTTGCCTACATAGCCTCTATAGACCTCACGGCAATGTAGTTATCCCAGAAATGGGAGGGAAAAGGAAAAGTGGTTTAGAAATGAATTTATATAGGAAAGATAGTTTTTCTAGAAAAATTTAAAGGTTTTATATCTCGCATGGAGATTCTAAGCCAATTTTCTTGATTTTGTGATTTTGATGATTTTCCTAGGTCTTTTCAAATGTTTCAAGGTTTCTAAAAATATTTTGAATATTTTTTGGGATTTTAAGGAAACTCAACTCAATGTATATTTATGATATATATATTTTAAAATTATGAGACATAGCTTCAGTAGTTCACAATGGTGAGAGCATTTAAACATAAATTGCTCACAAAATAATGAGAGCATTCAAACTTAAATTACTAGCAAAAAAGTGAGAGTGTTCAAACAAGGATGGTTTAGATAACCTTAGAAAATACTAAGCACTACCTACATAGTCCAAATGGACCTCAAGCCACTTTATTTCCCACTACAATAGATAAAGTTGGAAAATGTTTCCAATGTTTTGGGGTTTTTTTAGTATCTCAACTAAATAGAGGATTATGAGATACAAAATGGACAAAATTGTAAAATGGTGAGAGCATGGATTAAAGGGGTGAGTGAGATGACCTTAATGTAAATTTAGAATTATCTACATAGTTCCTATGGACCTCAAGTCAATGTATTTCTGCCTACAATGAGCCATCCAACTAAGTAACAACAAGTTTAGAAATAGGCAAATGACAAGGTATGGAACAATGATGGGGAAATACATGGTAAAGAGGTTGTTCCTAGTTTACCCAAAGGTAGTTATAATAAGGAAACAATGACAAGGTTCAGTGATACTAATTTTACCATAGGTGATTATAATTAGTAGCATGAGTAATGAAATAAAACATAATAATAAATAAGGGATGCAATTACTAGGATCACTATCATACTGCTTTCATATATTACTATTCAAAAGTTTGAATCTAAATCAACTAATGGAATTGTATCTAATATCAACCACTAAATGTGATTGAAGTATAAATGAATCAAAACCAAGGCCAAAAGTGATAAAGATAGGTGAAAATAATTGGATAAAAAATAGGATAAGGTATGGTGGTAAAGGTATATGGTATGGTATGAAGAATGGGTATATTGTGGCATAGCTTAAATGATCATTATAGATAATAATTAGATTCCTTCAAGCATATAAACATTTGAAGTGAATTATGTTCATCAATTTCATCTCCTTTTGGCATGGGGAGTGTGTATGCTCCATAACTTTAGTTATAAATAACCACATAAGGACCTAACTATTAGGTTGAATCTTTCATGTCTTCTTAGTCTCAACATTGATGCTTTTCTAATTTTATATGAGTACAAGGTAACCAAAATTGAATTCTCTATGCTTGATGCACTAATTGTATTGGCCACATAATGTGTTCTGGTAATCCTAAAGGTTATTTAAGGTATCCATGCCCTTTTCATCATAGTAAATCTAGATCTTGAAAATGAGCTATAATGTAGTCCTCATAATCAATGATGTGATGTAGTGAAATCTGGAGAGAAGGCAACTTGACCTCAATATAAAGAATGGCCTTAGTGTTCTAAAAAAGAAAATATGTGGTAGATCCTACTAGATTATAGAAAGTGTTATGGTAGGCCAAAAAGGCATTAAATAGATACAAGTGCCAATTATGACCAATGCCATTGATAATATTCTTAAGAATATTGACAATGGTTTTTTTAGATGCATTATTTTGGTCATTGCCTTATGGGTAATAGGCAGTGGAAAAGTGTTGTTTGATATGGTATTAGGCACAAAGTGTTTTCACATATTTGGTTTTAAATGAATAACCATTATTATATATAAGGTTGGATGGTATACCATAGTAGCAAATGAGATGGTTAAATATGAATTTGGAAATCTACTTACCAGCTACATAAGTGAAGGGAATGGATTCTACCCACTTAGTGAAATATTTTATAGTAGTAAGGACATGTTTATATCCATCTAAGGATGTAGGATTTATCTTGCCTATAAGTTCAAGCCCTCACATTGATAATGGCCATGGTGTTATCAGTAGTTTAAGTGTTTTGGCTACAACATGGATCAAATTAGTATGATTCTAACATTTCACACACTTCTTCACATAGGTAGCTGCATCTACTTCCATAGTCGGCCAAAAATAACTGGTGTATAGTAATCTATAGGAGAGATATCCCCATTGATGTGAGCCCCACAAACTACTTTGTGAACTTCCCTCAATGCTAATATATATTCTATTGAAGATAAAAAATGAAGTAGAGTTCTATCATAGCTTCTATGATATAGGGTTAGTCCAAGTAGGGTATAATGAGAGGATTTATGGATGAAGGATTTTTGTCTTTTTTGGAAAGGTTTAGGGGAATAATTTGGTCATGGAGGTAGTCATAAATGTCAGAATACAAAGTGGACATAGGACTAACAATATCTCAAACCATCTCGATGGCTGCTTGTTTATCAGCTGGTTCTAGGAGATGTTCCACATGAAATTAATAGTATTTGGCTCTATTTTTGATATTAACCATAGATTTTATTGTGTCCATGGCATCAGTTGTTTTATTATTATCCCTAGGTATCCATTCAAACTAAATGTTGGTAGTTTGTTACATTAGAGTATCAACCATACCTTTGTAAGGTACTAATTCCTCATTATTCATATAGTATTGGTCTGTAACATGATTGATTATAAGTTGTGAATCACCATGAACTAGTAAACATTGGATATTACATTATACTACTTAGTGAAGTGTTGTGATGAGTGCTTCAAATTCAAACATATTATTAGTACATGGAAAACCAATGCAAAAGACTTAGGAATAATATCTCCTTACAACATGATAAACAATATGTTGTCACTAGATCCACATGATGTGAAAGAACCATAAAAATATATTGTCCATTATTTTTCCTTAGGAGGTGCTTTTGATTTTTTTTTAGTTATAATGGCTTTATCTAGAAATCCAAATATAAGAGGTTGAATATTAGGAAGAGGATCTTCTAAAAGCTAATTTGCAAGCACTTACCCCTTAATGGATTTTTTATTATCATACTTGATCTTAAATTCACTAAAGAGCATGATCCACTTTACCATGTGGACCTAAAAATCTATTTTATAAAGTAGATACTTGAGAAAATCTACTTTGACAATTACACTCATTTTATTATTCAACATGCATTAATGTAACTTTAAGGCTACAAAAACCATAGCTAAATAGGATTTTTTGAATAGTGTATAATTGTGTTCATATGTGACTAATGTTTAGATTCGGTAATAGATAACATGATCCTTTCCATGTTCATCATGTTATGCCAAATGTGCCCCCAGGGAATTTTTAGTCGCTGACAAGTAAAGTAACAATGGCTTGTTGGCATATGTGGTAATAAAATAGGTGGATTGGCCAAGTATTCTTTCAGATGGTCAAATGCTTTCTAGAAATACTAATTAGATAATAAAGTGGTTCACTTATTAAGTAAGTGTGTAAAATGATGGAAGTTTTTGGCCAACTATGAAATGAAGCATCGAATTGATTGTATCTTACCTTGTAAAATCCAGATCTATTTCAAGGTAGATATTGATGTTATTTTGGTAATGGATCAAAAAATGGATGGATCAAATTCAATACCCATGTGAGAGATAATAAAGCCTAATAAATTTTTAGAAGTTACACCAAATACACACTTTTTAGGGTTGAGCTTAACATTATACTTTTGATGTCTCTAAAAAATTCTTTAAAGTATGGTTGGGTGGTTAATTTGGGTCATAAATTTACCTAAGATGTCATTGACATAGTCATCGATGATGTCATTCATCATATCATGAAAATTCACTATCATGGCTTGTTAGTACATGGATCCTAAATTATTGAGTCCAAATGGTATCACCTCATAACAAAATATTCCCCACAAAGTGGTGAATACTATTTTGTGTTGTTCCTCTAGTGCAATTCTAATTTGGTTATATCTTGAAAAACCATTCATAAGGAAAAATATTTAAAATCCAATCATGGAGTCAAAAATCATGTCAATGTTTGGGAGAGGAAAATCATACTTTTGGAAGTCTTTATTTATATCATAAAAATTAGTGCACAATTTGATACCCTCTGGCTTCTTATTGACTAGTATTGTATTGGAAATCCATTTTGAATAATCAATCAATTGAATGATCTCATGTCTAAGAGTTTATTTAACTCTTTCTTAACTAATACAATAATATGATGATGAATTTTTTATAGATTATAATTAATTTGTTTGGCATTAATATTTACAACAAGATAGTGTAAAACTAAGATGGGGTCTAAACTTGGTGTATCCAAATAGGCCCATACAAATATATAAATAAATTTCATTAGAAGGGATATAAATAATTCAAATTCATGCTTAGTGAAGGGCACACCTAATTTGATCCATTTTGGTTCCTTTGATATCCCAATGTTGACCTTAGAAGTTTCCTACACAAGGAGCTTAGAACCATATTCTAAAAGTGCTGGCAAAGAGTTAAAATGGTTGGCAATGTTAAAGTATTTTGGCCGAGTTGGTTCATCTAATTCTTCCAAATAGGATGAATCAAAATATCCTAATGGTGGTAAATCTCACATAACAAATACCTCTAAGAACTCTTTTAAAATCTATTCAAAATCTTGTCTCTCTTCTATATTGATTTATAATCCATATATAAGCCTTAGATTGGTGGTCTCCTGCACTTCATGCAAAGAGGGCTTAACATCCCCATAAAATGGTGTCTAAAATAGGTTTTCACCAATAAACTTGCCTTTTTATTTACTTTTACCCTGGTCTAAAATCATCTCAAAGAAGTTTTCACTTTTAGACCTCAATTTTTTATTTTAATTTTATTTTTAGCCAAGGAAGTTTACCTATTTTCTAAAATTGGTAGTAAGATCTAATATAATAGAGAAACCCTATTTGTGATCTCTTAGAGGAATATACTCCCTCAAACCTAGAAAGTCACAAATGGCCTCATCATTATCAAACTCATAAAGTGGAATTTTTAACTCTTATTGGTCCTAGTCTATCAATTGGGGATGATAAAGGGTAAGTGGAGAAAGGTAATAAACAAGATTAATAGTAAAAACAAAATAAGGGTTAAATAAATTAGTGTTGGAAAGATCTGTGATCTAGGAATTTGACTCAAGAGAGGATGGTTAGTATGGTGTTAGTTCCAAATGAAAACAAAATGAAATAAACACACTAATAGCATAACATCTCTAGGCCTAGACACTAGGGAGATCTTAATTAACAAACATGAATAAAACACATAACTAAAATGCAAAATAAACCCTCTTTTACCTTCCTTAGATGCTCTAAAATTCTTGTTGTAGTGGCTTGCTCGACTTGTGCTCATGAAGTCCTTGACAATGGAAGCTTGGCTACCTCCATCTCTCTTTAGCACCTTTGGCTTATGGCTTGGCTTGGCTTGGAGTAAATTTGGCATGGTAAAACTAATTACAATGGCTCCTTGAAGATATTTATGCATTATAACTTTATACCAAAATAGCTTAGAAATGATATTCATGGCCTCTCTATTTATAGATTTTTGAGAATGATTAGAATCAACCTCAACCATCCATCTCAAGATTGAGATGTGTGGTTAAGGATTAATTCAATTTTTGAAATTAAGTTTGTAATTATCCTCATCATGATGTTGGAAGAAGGGGGAATTAAGATGCATGGAGGGCTTTGATGAGGCATGAGAGGCATGAATCTTGATATTTATGGCATTTATGACCTAGGGATGTCTTCCCAAGAAATGAGGTCACTTGATGATGAAAATATTCAATTTTCATTTCCAAAAATAAGTATTCAACAAGTCTCCATATAATTTTTTATTAAGCCTTGATATGGGTTAATTATCTCTTAATCATGGTTAAGCACTTTCTGCACAAATTACTCAAATTGATCAGAATGCCTTGTTATTGGTCTAAAATTTGACTAAATTAAAATTGAAAGAAAAAATTAGATGCATTGGAATCGTATTGCCATTTAGGATTTTATCAAAAATAAATAATGAAGGCACATGTCTCATGCAAGATATTTGATAGGAAAGAGTAATCTAGAGCACGTGGGTACAAAATTAGCATTTTGACTCAAAATGATTTGATCAAAGTTAGCTATCCCATAAATTGCATTGCCCCATTTAGGGACACCTTGGCCAAAATTGGAACTTGAATATATTATTTTCATATCATTTAGCATGTTTTAGTGTTGTTAGGACAAATTGTGTATTTTGGGTGGAAACTAGCCAAAACCCTGATTGGGGGTTGTCGATGGCCATATTAGGTGTCTAAAGTTTTTCCCTATTTAGGAAGGCATTACAAGATATAAGTACAATAATATCTTCTCAAAGAATGAAAATATCTTGTATGCCTACAACTACAATGATGATAAACTAACTGTATGATGCCCCCTTGAGGGAATAGTTGGCACAAGCAGGTTGGCAAACAGTCCCTCACTAAAAAGTAAAATGAGAGGACCAAAGAAAGGAAAGATAATGGGGTGAAAACACAATGATATTTAAAAATTACACACCATCCCACCTATATTTCTCAATTATTATGTTATTGGGCAAATCATTGTGTTATCATACCATGTTGCCACTATTAGGGTACAATATTTATAACTACCTTTGGGAAAATAATTGCACACTGTCCCACATGATAAAATTGGTTGAGGATGATGAAAACCGAATACAAAGGGTAATGATGAATTAGAACAACCTACTAATAGGGAGATGCTCATCTAAACTAATAAAGGTTGAAATTATTTTGTGGTTAATTACTCTATTTGGGATATGATTGGGATGAAATCAAGATGCCGGTGCCAAAGAGATGCCACCATTGCTGAATAGACTTCTTGAAGCTTAAGTTTATTGTAGAATGTGTTGGTAGGCATCATGATATAATATCATGAGGACTTGTCTAAAATATGCATGAGGATTGACTCCCAAAATCTAATACTCAATAGAAAATAATGCACTAATGATACAAACCATGATGATAATGTAGACATATGAATATGGATGGATTCAAGTTTAAGTGTGGGCAAGGAATCACCCAATGAACACACATAAATTGAATCAAGGCAACCAAGATAAAAGAAAACAAACAAACAAAATAAGCAAAAACAAACAAATAAATAATGTAATAAAAACCCTATGAACATTGCCCCTAGAAAATAGGCAAAAACATAACAAATGAATAAAATGGGTGAATAAAATAAAATAAAGGGTGTGGTCAAGTTGTCTCTATATGCACTAGGCAAGTGGACACTGCTGACATAGTTCCATGGATGTAATATCCAATAAAAGACATCAGGCCAAATGTAATTCTCCTAGGGAATGGGAAGAATGTGATAACTAAGGAAAATAAATAGGATGGATGTGAGAGAAGAATAGGAATGGACTTGCAAAATGGTATGTGTGTGAGAGAAAAAGGCTAAAAAGGATGGGGAAACTAAATGACAAGTGATTTTCTTGTAACTTAGTAAAGGTTCTCAAAATCCTTAAGGCAAAGAAGTGGTCAATGTTTTTATTCTTTTCTAATGATTTTTCAAAGGTTTTTAGAATTATTTTGGACTGTCTCAACTCAATCGAGAACAATGCGACACTAAATGGTTCAAGCTCACAAAACAGTGAGAGTGTGGCTTAGGTTTCTCATAAAATGGCAAGAGCATGGCTTAGGGTGCCACAAAATGGTGAGAGCGTGGGTTAGGGTGATCAAAAAATGGTGAGATCATGGCTTAGGGTGATTGTGCTAACCTCAAAAAGTATCAATCGCTGCCTACATAGTCCTAGAGTAGAACCTCAAGTCACTATAGTTCCATCCACACAAAAGGTAGGGAAAAACTAACTAGGTCCCAACAAGCTCTCAAATATGGTAAATGGCTAGTCAAATGAAAACAATGATGGTAAGGTGATGTGGTAATGCATGGTAAATAGTTTTTCCCCTAGTTTTCCAATAGGTGGTTATAACTAGGAGACAATGACATAGGTCAATGATACTAATTTGCCCATAGGTAGTTATAATTAGTAGCAAGACTGGTGAAACACTAATTCTCCCATAGGTGGTTATAATAGGATGAAAGAGATCTTTCCAAATCAATTATCACACTACTTTCATAAACTATCATTGAAACATGGATTGGATTGATTATTGAAACTTGATTAGAATCCTCTCACAAAAAGTGTAGGAAGAACCAAAGTAGTTAAGATCAAAATAGGATTGGGTAAGATGACTAAAAATAGGCTTTGGTCTAGATAAGAATGGAATGATAGGATGGTATGGTCTTACTAAGGATAATTATGGTTTTAGATAGATTAGATAAAATGGTAAGAGGATTTCCCCCAAGTGATGGGGTGAATGGTTGGGTACTTGACAATGGCAAATGGATATGTAACAATGGCAATGGCATGGTACATGTTTTTGGCCTAGTTGTGGTTTTTAATTTTATTGTTCCTATTGATGGGGAGATGCACATCCTAATCAATAAATGATACAAATATAATACTCAATCATGTTAATTTCTATCCCACACCTAATTTGAATAGCTACTCTATCAAGAAATCAATGTAGATTTGGTTGTCAAGAATGCTTTTGTAATCTTCATTGGTCATTGATTCTAATTCCTTCAAATATCGAGATAAGGATTTTTTATAGCCTCTTCAAAGGAAAGTACAACCATGGATGGTAAATAAGGACAAATAATAGATGGTATGTTTGACTATGAAATCGAATGGTAGATGATAATGGAATGTATAATGGTGGGGAAAAAAATGAAGATTAGGATTTTCAATCACATGTAATGTTGTTGATGCTATATTTGACATAATTTTGGTTGTGGCAGGGTCGAAGACTTGTTCTCTTAAGAAGACCACCAGATTTTTTTGTTGTTTGATCTTGAGAGTAGCTACCATCTGATTAGGTTGTAGATAGGAATCTATTTTGATTTTATCTTTGATTTTGTCTTCATCAAGTAGTGAAGAACTTTTGTGCTCAGCTATTGGTGCCTCAATTAGGTTTTCACCAATGAAGCTATCTTGATTGTCCCATAGCACCTTCGAGAAAGTTTCACTAAGGAATTTTGAATTTTGACTTTGATTTTATTTTAGCACTTTCAAAAATGTTTCACAAAAAGATGTTGAGTTTTGACTTGGATTGTCCCCTAACACCTTCAAAAAGGTTTCACTAGAAGAGTGTTCTTTTGCTACATGAATATTGTATTGGACTCCTTGCTCATATTCAATTGCTATGTCACCATGGATGCAATTCAAAAAAGTGTGATTATATTGGTCCCAATCAACACTTGTGGGAGATGGAATGTCAATAATATGGCTATTTTGGTTGATGGTAATGGTCTATGGAATGGTAATGAAATAGGGAGAGGCTGCACAATCCTTGAAGAAGATACTAGGATAACTTATGTTGAAGCTAAAGTAATCATCCTCAAAAAATTGTAGAAGGATCACAATTGTATTCAAATTAATCTGTAAGGCATGCATAACCAATGTTGTAATAGTCATGAACATATTCTGTATCTTAATTTGATTCTAACTCAAGGGACTCTAAATTTGATGTTGAGATTGATGTTGATTCAAAATTTGATGCTAAATCTGATGTTGGTCCAAGAGTAAAACCTGAATCTAATTCTAATTCTTCATCTGATGGGAACTCTATTATAATGATGTCTTGTTGAATATTTGGTATTGGATAAGTAACAACCTATAATGGCATGATGGGCTCCACAAAGACTAGTTTTTCAAAGTGAGACTCCTCTAGGATGGGAAAAAGGTTAAGAGACAACTCCTTAAAGATTGGCTTGTCAATAGGAGGCTCTTGAAAAATAAGCACATGGTCAAGGTAATTATTTTCCCAAAGGTAGTTATAATCATTAAGAAGTGACTCAATAAAGACTTTCTCATCAAAGTGAGACTCCTTGACAACTAGTATAGGATCAATAGGTAATTTATCACAGGCAAACTTTTTACAAGTTGATTCAATAGAAACATCTTAAATTGGTTGTTTCTTTTGGCCTTGGTTTCCAATGAGTTAGAAACTACTAGCTTTTAATATAACTTGGTCTTTGGATGATTAGATCAATTGAGGTTTAGATGGGATTAGTACTAGATGAGGAATGACTTGTGGTTGGATAATGGTAGGGCCTTAGGGAGCATGATTACTCACATGAGACAAAGGACAAAATCCTGAGATGGTAACAATAGGGCATTATGGGGATTGATTTCCCACAAAAGCTAAAGGACTAGGTCCTAAAATGATGAAGGGGCATTATGAAGCTTGATTTCTCACACAAGCCAAATGATGAGGTCTTGGTATAGAAATGGTTTGGCATTGTGGAACATGATTGCTTGCACAAACCAAAGGATGAGGTCTTTATATGGGAATGGTGAAATATTGTGGTCCTAGAATACAAATGGTATGATGTAGTGGATCCTAATTAATTACACAAGCCAAAGCATCAAAGTCTTCCTCATAATCCATATCATCTCAGTCATGAGTTGGCTCATAAGCTAATTCTTGACTGTGTTTTGTGTAGTGATTATTATAAAGAGGGTATGAATTTGTATCCCAAACAATATTATCTATAGTTGGGTCATCAAATTCCTCCTCACAAGCCTCTTCATACCAATCAAGGTCTCAAGTTGGATTGTAAGTTGTTTCATGACTTTGTTCCCATGAATGATTAATATGAGGTAGATAGAAATCTATCTCACAAACCATATTAACATCATTGGGATCTTGCCTAAAGCCATAAAAGTCATTTTGTATGACCATTCTATCATAATTTAGATTTTATTTGACTCCATCATAAGTGTAGCTAGACATATCTACATAAATGATGAAATCTCTAGAACAAAAAGGCTTAGAGTTCCACAAACTCTAAAAAATTATGTCCAAAGGATAAATGGTTCAAGCTTGGTCTAACTTGGTGGAAGGGGTGGAGCTGTATCTCCCATATGGTCTAAAAGTGGAGTTTTATCTCCAAAATGATTTTTACTAAGACTTGGCATAAAAAATATCTAACATCAAATGTCTAATGTCAAATTTCATATGCACAAAAGGTCAAGTGTTTGAATAAAAACTGGCATGTCAAAGGTCTACGTCAAAGAATTCCAAACAAGGTCTAAACTAGGAAAGGGAAAAGTTGAGTTATTAGGTATTTTATCCAAATACAGAGTCAAAAAATAGGCTCAAACAAATAGGCATATGCTAAAACTTTTGGCCAAACAACATCAAAATCTAGACTTGAAATAAAGGCTGATGTGATTTGATTTAATCTAACAAGTTTGGAAACAACTTTGACATAAACTTAACACATGAAATCAAACATAAACATGATTAGTTGGCATAAGGCATAAGATAAAAATCTCTTTGAAAAAGGCTATGTTTCTCCCAAATAAGTCATAAATAATGACGAGGATAGGCTTTAAACAAATAAATCATCAATAGTTTTCAAATTTGGGTAATCGATTAACTGAAGTTATGAAACCTAAAAGAGAAAGATCTATGTATCAGCCCCATGAATTAAGGCCTAAATATAAATCAATCAATGTTTAAATCTAAACTTAACAAGGCTAATTGAAAACTCAATGGTGAAAACTAGGATTTGACCAAACAAGTTAGACAAGATTGTATGGCATGACGGTATAAGACAAAGGTCTAAATGGTATACATGACATGGTTTAAAAAAAATGGTTTTTGGTGCAAGGTAAACTAGTATTGAAACCAATTGATCAACCTAAAGGTGTAAGAATGATCAAATGATGTCATCAATGCTATGTTTCAAAAGACTCAAAGGCATAAATTGTTTGACATGATTTGGGCAGCATAACACTACCCTCGACAACTCAAATGGCATACACATAGAGAAGTTTAAAAATTTTCAAGGCACAAGTGTGGTGTAAAACAACTATCATAACACCTCTTTAGACAAAAGAGTGAAATATAGACAAATTAGTTCTGACATGGCTTATACACAAACAAATAATATTTAGTCCTAAAAACATACCAAATGAGAAAATAATCAAAATACTCTAAGTATAACCATCCAATTCCTAGCAAGGGTATGGCATGTGGGGTTGACTAAACTATCAAGTTTCAAATATTTCTAGGGGAATCAATTGCAAAATGACTTTCATGTCAAATGATGCAAAAGAAAATCATGAAAATTCGGTGACCATGGCATTGGCTAGTTATAAAAAGGTCTAATCCTTTTTACAACCACTACATTATGTTGTTTGCTCATTGTAGTGTGATGTCCAAATGCAGATATGTCTCATGTGTAACTTAGAAGGAGTAAGTGAAGTCAATGCTGAGAGATAAAACTCCAGGTCAAAGCTTCCCTAAAGAACGTATGGTAGGTAATGACGTCCACCTCATAATCCAAGTTTGTATGAAAATAAAATACTAATAGAAAGACTTTAGGGTCATTTTCAAGGTCACCCAAAGTTTGATGAGTTTTTAGAGAGTGCTTTAGATGACATTCTTTCTAAACCTTGGACTAGGCTACTTGCAATAGGAATGGTTCTTTTGATTCTAAGGGTTCCCTAAAGGGGATAAATGGAAGAGTATACATGCAACACTCCTCTTTTTTCCAAACAAAAATTCAATTTAAACAACTAAGTGAATACAAAAAGCTTGGAAAGGTGAGTTCATTTTTAAGCCTAAATTTGAAAAATAAGGTGGTGTTCATTTGACCCCTTGGTCTTAATTGAAAACATTGAAAACATTCACCAAAAAATGTAAGTCATTTGTTAAACACAAAAATAAGGTTCCTAATTAATTTTTTTAAGCATGCAAAGGTGATTTAAATATGTTTTGAGCAAATATCAAGCTTGGTCCTGTAGCAAAATTATTAGCATGTCCTTTAGTTTTGAAGCTCTTTTTAGCTTAGAACAATGAACTTTCAAAACTTATCTCTTAGGTCTATGTTTTTGGAAAAACACAGTTATCGACGTCAGTTACTCTATCTAATCAAGATCTAATCGACGTCGATTAAGCAGGTAACTGATGTCGGTATCACTTGTCAATGTTAGTTACTCTGTAAAACCATAACAAACAAAAATAGAAAAATAAAGTTAAAAAATCAATTTTCAAGAGTTTTAAAGGCTCAAATAAATACTTTAGAGTTACAAAATGATCTTCTTCATGTGTGGGATGCATCTAGTCCCATCGAGCATGCCATAATGTGATCTAGGAATTTGACTCAAGAGAAGATGATTAATATGGTGTTAGTTCTAAAATGAAAACAAAATGAAATAAACACACTAATATCATAACATATCTAGGCCTAGACACTAGGGAGATCTTAGTTAATAAATATGAATAAAACACACAACTAAAATGCAAAAGAAACCCTCTTTTACCTTCCTTGGATGCTCCAAAATGCTTGTTGTAGTGACTTGCTTGGCTTGTGCTCATGAAGTCCTTAGCAATGGAAGATTGGCTACCTCCATCTCTTCTTGGCACCTTTGGCTTATGGCTTGGCTTAGCCTAGAATCAATTTGGCATGGTAACACTAATTTCAATGGCTTCTTGAAGATATTTGTGTATTATAACTTTGCACCAAAATAGCTTTAAAATGATGTTCATGGCCTCTCTATTTATAGATTTTTGAGAATGATCAGAATCAATGTCAACCATCCATCTCAAGATTGAGATGTGTGGTTGAGGATTAATTC
Source organism: Torreya grandis (assembly GCA_037957365.1). Taxonomy (NCBI): domain Eukaryota; kingdom Viridiplantae; phylum Streptophyta; class Pinopsida; order Cupressales; family Taxaceae; genus Torreya; species Torreya grandis. The sequence continues at coordinate 1,422,959 of JARHVA010001973.1, read as the reverse complement.
ATTTTTTTGTAATTAAGTTTGTAATTATCCTCATCATGACATTGGATAAGGGGCAATTAAGAGGCATGGAGGGCTTTGATGAGGCATGAGAGGCATGAATCTGATATTTGTGGCAGTTATGGCCTAGGGATGTCTTCCCAAGAAATGAGGTCACTTGATGATGTAGATATTCAATATTCATTTCCAAAAATAAGTATTCAACAAGTTTTCATGGAATTTTTGATTAGGCCTTGATATGGGTTAATTATCTCTTAATCACGATTAAGCACTTTATGCACAAATTACTCAAATTGATTAGAATTCCTTGTTATTTGTTCAAATTTTGACTGGATTGGAATTAGAAGGAAAAATTAGATGCATTAGAATCATATTCCCATATAGGATATTATCAACAAAAAACAATGAAGGCACATGTCTTGTGAAAGATATTTGATAGGAAAGATTAGTCTAGATCATGTGGGTGCAAAATTGGCATTTTGACTCAAAATGATCTGATCAAAGTTAGCTAGCCCATAAATTACATTACTCCATTTAGGGATACCCTAGCTAAAATTGGCACTTGAATATGTTAGTTTCACATCATTTAGCATGTTTTAGTGTTTTTAGGCCAAATTATGTGTTTTGGGTGGAAACTAGCTGAAAGCTTGATTGGGGGTTATCGGTGGCTAGATTTAGGTGTCTACAAGATCATTGTACATGTTATAATCATACCCTACATTATTTTTAACATCATCTTCACTAGTATTTAGTGCTATAACACAAATAAGGTATGTTGGGTCACCCCTATGTGGTTTAAATCCAATACCATGCACTCCTTTATACTTGGTCATGAAAATTGGCTCAATTATTCCTTATTGATGTGCCCATAAGCCTCTATCTTCATAAGCTTGATTACCCATAATTTTATTAGAGATATGATACTTGAAACTTTGGTAACAATCAGCTAAATTATTAGTATAAAACCATGAATCGTCTTTGTATAAAGGGTCATGTTCTAGGCCAGAGGTTGGTTTGAAAATAATGGATTTGTGGAGATGGGATTTTCCCTTAGCATGCCATTTCATACAAGTAGTCTTGGCTTTGGGTCTCCCATAGGCCTTTGGATTATGTGGTGATTTGGATATATAGAAGGAGTCATAAGTAATATACTCTCCTATACCTTTGTTAGATATATAAAAATGGTTAGATCTCTTTAGTGGAGGTGTAGATGAAGTTGAAGCTAGGATTTTAGGTTTAATGTAATTGTTTTAGGGTCCCAATTCAATGGATATTTATTTATTATATTTTTCTCCATATGTTTTAGGCATAGGATTCAGGCCAAAATAGTAATTATAAATCTTTTACTCTACCTCAAGATGTTTGAAATACTGGTAAGGCTAGAGATCAACTAGTATGGTTAATTCCATCCCTAAATTGGGAAATTTAATACATTGATGTAACATGAAAGGTATGGATTTGATTTCATGAATCCAAGGTTGAACCAAGATCAAGTTGTATGATAATCTTAGGTCAAGAACATGGTAAAGAATGTAATGGGTTAAAGGCCTAATGACCACTAGAAAATTGATGGTTCTTTGTGATTATCACTCCTCATTATCTTATACTTTGATAATAATGGTATCTAGCTAAATATCAACCACTGTGTATCCAATATGCTTCACCAAATTTAGAGACACAATGTTTAGACCCAAACCATTATTTACAAGGACATGTTCAATCATATGTCTAGTTATATTGACCTTGATGTATAAAGGGTTATTATGTAATGGGACCAAGGATGACATGTAAATTTGATCAAAGGTAAGTCATTGTGAAAGGGATAAATGTCCTACCATAGCTTGAAATTTGTTAGGTGTGATGTCATTTAGGATAAGGGATTAAATTAGGTATTCTTTTAATATATTCCTGTGATGGACATTTGTACCAACATATTTTGTAATTTCTCCACAATGTCATAGGTCTTCCCTTTTATTTTGGAAATTATCTTGATATTTATTGTCATGGAGGTTTGAATGGGTTAATTCATGGAATTTGGCTATGGTCCTTAGAGGTAAATCTTGGATAGTCAAGTTGTGATTATGAAATCTCAATCTAGTACTGGGCCTCTATAATTAGATGGAAAGGTAAAATGGCCTTGAATGGTAATTCTCAGGCAGTATTGAGCTTGGATACTAACATAGTTCAAGTAAAGATTACCAGCATAGGGAGGTTGGCAGGGATTATTTGGCTGATAGGCATTACTAGGTAAAGGTCTTGGTCTATTGGTATTTGGCCAATAGTTAATGTTAATGGTGGAAAATGACCACATACAACATGTCCTATAACATTATTGTAAGTATATGCAATGAGATGCTGACCTTCTTGTTGGGATGGATTAGTTTGACTTTGGTTCTAACCATTTTATTGATGTTATTATTGCTAACATTTTTGATGTTGTTGTGGTAGCATTCTTTACCACTATTTTTGTTGCTATTAATGATACTATTATTGGTTGGTGTGTTAAGGAAAAGTATTTATATATATACCAAAGTTATGATTATTCATATAGGTTTGGATATCCTACTGTATCTCTTTATTATCAAGCTTGTTCTTAATCAGATACCTTAGCTATATGCATTGGTGTATATAATGTTTCTTGACTCAATGGTACTCAAAAAACTTGTGTTCTTTGTACCAAAAAATGAATTACTTCAAGAAAATGCTTTGACATGGCCCAACTAATCATATTTGATTAAACTAAATTACAAAATACAAACTAAATAGGCTCTCCAAGGTCACTGAATGCTCTGACAATGGGTGATATCCTTGAAGGAAGTGTTTACAACTATGACAAATTTTATGGATGGTTTTGTAGAGGTCTATGTTGAATGAATGAAGGTGATGATTATTAAATGGGTAGAGGTAAATGAATAGCTAGTGTTTGCACCATTTTGACATGTCATGATTTAGTGACCCATTTTGTACAACATTTTCATTATGGTTATAGGCCGTTGGTATTTTAGAATTATTTCCCTTATCTGGAGTTGAATCTAGTATTTGTATGGGGTTATGGCAATGATTATGGATATGATTTTGGTTCTATTGGCCTTGATGTTGGTTTTATCCCTAGTTCTGATTGGAAGAAGATAATTTAATAGTCCTTTTGTTGACAAGGGCCTTTTCAATTTATATCTCTTTATCAATAACTTATTTAAATGTGTGAGCCCATTACAACTCAAGATGATAGGATATCTTGTTATATATACTCTGGCTAAACATCATGGCCAACTATTTATCTAGTAAATTATGAATGGACTAGCTAGCAAGTGCTCTCCACTATTGTAATTAATCAATGAAGCTTTCATCATTTCTTTGTTTTGACCCTGAACCACATATACAACTATAATATCATGTTTGAGATTATATGATAAATACTAAACAAACTTATCTGAAATGTCATCAAAGTATAGCACATAATTCTTCATTAATTTAAGAAGCCATTCCAAGGCTTGTCCAGCTAAACTTCTTGGAAAGAGGAAAAGCAAATATATGTCACTATAGGCCATTGGTTGGAAAGTAACAAAGAATTTTTTAAATACTATTTTGGGTTACCTTTTCCATCATATTTATAAAATTTGGGAGGCTCATAACCTATAATAAAATTTATTTTGAGGTAATCTATATAGAACGAATATGAGCATATCTCATATAACTTGAACTTTTTTATTTGCTTCCTAGTTTGAATGACTTGAATTGCATCCTTCATTTGTTGTAGCCCTTGGGATAAGAAGTTGGATGTTATGGCCTATTATTATTGGGGTTGTATAATAAAAGGTAGATTACCCTGACTAGGGTATGATGGAGGAATGGTATACTGGGGAATGTTAGGATAATTGGTCAAACAACCAGGAATACTTATTTATGCATTAGGATTATACTATTGATACAAAATATTTTATTATTGGTAATTTTTTTGGATGGGATTGGTTACATGGATATGGTTCACAAATTACTATTGTGGTAAAAGCATTTAGCTAGGTGGAATACACTTGTATTACTGGGTTTGGGTAGGAACTTGTTATCTACTCGTCAAACCCTATTGTATAAAGGGTACCTATTGCTAGTTAAAACCTTGTTGTTGAAGGTGTTTAAAGATAGATCCATGTTATATGTGAAATACCTATTAGGCAAAAGGAAACTATTTCCTAGTTCCTGGTATCTATTATATGTTGGGATCTTATTATTAGGTAAACACCTGTTATTGATTGGGTACTTGTTGGAGGTTTTGTATTTGTTGTTAAACAATTGACACTCTTTGTTGACCAATAGAAACCTATTGTTAATTAGGAAATATTTATGATGTTTATGGTATATTATTTTATGCTTATGTTGGTAGAATATTAGTTTCCACTTGCTAAGGTGGTGTCATGTTCATCACTTGTTGAGGCAGTATGTTGGAGGAAGTAGATGATTGAGGAGTGGAAGTTGTTTGTTGTGTTTGGGAACCATGCATACCTACCCCCTATTTTTGTAAACCACTTAAGGTATTGGGAAGAGGAACCTATTATGTCTTTATATGTGATATATTAGACCTACATTGGTTCAAATTAGAATGCACTTACATGATATCTATTGTATTTTATGTGATGTCTTTCATAGGAGTTGTAGTCTCCTCTTTCATAATTGGGACATTGTACATGTCTCCTACATATGTGATTTGAATAAAGGGGTCCATGTCTTAGTTTTTATATCTTGAAGAATCTATTTTTGGACTCATTGGATGAGTTAGCTCTATAAGTTTCATGTTTGAAACATCCATCGCATTGAAGTTCTGAGCTAGGTTAAGATAATTTTGATATGCTTGTTTTAATTTTTCTAAGTGATCATCTATTGGAAATTTATTTTGTGTAAGTGTATTTTAGACCTATCTCGGTATTGGCAATAAAGATTGATTATAACTAGTTGATGCATGTTCAAACTATTGGTTATGAGGCATGTCGCTAGGTGTTCTAATAAAACTAGACATATTTTCATGTGGGAAGTCTGGTAAGAATTTCGCTCACACTTATACTACTCTGATAATAATTTCATCTTTGTTTTCATATATCAGATGATGATCAAACAAGTATGGGTCATAAATTTTTGGCATTGTTACATAGTAGGGTTGTTTTTGTTGTCTTTGATCGACAATAGAGTCATTTGAGAAAGATATTGAGTTGTTTGTTCTTGATCTTGGCTTGGATAGGAATGTGTGTTTACAAAGTAATATGCTAATGGGTCTTGTCCTTATTTAAAACATGGATTATTATAATATTTATATGTATCTATCTCATATGCTATATTAGCACCATACAATTCTTGAACAAAGGCATCACTAGTAACAAATTTATCATAATATATATTGTACATGGTCCCACTATGTGTATTTCAAGGCATGCTCAGATCTATGACTAGGACTCTTGAAAAATAAGGTCTAAATGTGGAAAACAATCAAGCTCTGAGGCAAACAACCTTTAGCTGTATAAAAGAGGTCCAAAGGTAAAATGTCTAATCTAGCTCTAAGGTAAAGTGTAACAACCCCTAAGGATTAACTGGAGTTAGGTTAATTTTTTAAACTCAATTTCAAAAATTAATAAAAAAATTAATGATCCCTAACTAAATGGATTATTTATGATAACTAAAAAATAACCATAAGGTTTAGGTGTTTTTATTTCATAATTACAACATATAAAGTATAATAATTATCCATGATAATAATTTAATGACTATTGATTAAGTAAATAAATAAGTACAAACAATTTACAACCAACTACTATTGTTTTACAATTATCATTAGATAGTACATATATACAATAATACTTATCCAAATAATTAGATTACAATAATATATTGTTCCATAGAACATACGAATCTAAATAAACTCATTAATATCTAAAAATAATCTTGAGTAAGCCTCTATCGACTGACTATTGGAATGGGAGGGAGAGTATATTCTGAATGTTTTTACACACCAACCATAGACCATTGATCCCTTGCACAATATCCCAATAAGGGAATGGCCCTCCCTTCATGTATATATAGATAGTACGTAAATTAATAAATTTAACTATAAACTTGTGTGTTATCAGATAACTATCACATGTAGTATACCATAAAAATATGTTCTAATAGAATATCATGCAATACATGCAAACTAAATAAAATAGAGGAAATGATAATGTTCAAACCATAAACATTACTTTGGCCAATTTTTTTTTATGGTTTTAAAATATCTAAGATCAATAAATTTCACACACACTACTCAATCAAATTTCATCAATTATACCTATTAGTGACACTAAATAACTATGTGAAGTCCATCTCACATATTTATTTAGTGACATTAATATCAAATTAATATGCTGATATAGATAATACTAAATCAATAGAGTCAATATATATACATTCCCATACAAAATTCCATATCATGTGTAAATACAAGGGAACTTTATACATAGAAATCTATTGTATGCATCTTATAATTATGCTAGGAATTAGAAACATCATATCAAAATATTGTAAGATAAACATTTTGGTACATATTTTAATGAGAAACATATATCTTGTTACATAATTTCATTACATACTTACTTATCACTATATATATTATATATATATATATATATATATATATATATATATATATATATATATATATATATATATATATATATATTTTTCATTTTGATAAAAACATCATATAATTACTTGGTTTCAATCTACCATATAACCATCAATAAGCCTTCCACTTAGCAAAAAAAGTTTCACATGGTATAAATAAATCACCAAATAATGTTTAACTAAAAGTCATTTAAACTCATTTAATTATCTTATCAATTTTTACCTTATTTCCAATTATGTAACAAAACAAATTCATTCATATAGACATATGGTATGAATAGTAAATCAACCTCTTATAAGATCTAGTTGTGTGTGTGTGTGTGTGTGTGTGTGTGTGTGTGTGTGTGTGTGTGTGTGTGTGTGTGTGTGTGCGCGTGTGTGTGTGTGTGTGTGTGTGTGTGTGTGTGTGTGTGTGTGTGTGTGTGTGTGTGTGTGTGTGTGTGTGTGTGTGTGTGTGTGTGTGTGTGTGTGTGTGTGTGTGTGTGTGTGTGTGTGTGTGTGTGTGTGTGTGTGTGTGTGTGTACCTAGAAGATGTATGCTAATTTAGTCATAGTTTATATTAAAATATTTTTGTTTAAACTATGGTCATCTAGAATCATCTAAATTGATATTTATTCTTATGACAAAATACCACCTTGATATAACCATGAACCACATCATAGTTTTAAGCATGACTATTGATAGTCGGTCCTCCATTTTAATTGAAAACACTAAATATTCATAAGTAACAAAGCCAATGAACCCTTTTTAACTTAGTCAAATACATAACTAATACTTAGTTCATTTTTTCCATTCACCTAGAGTCTACAAACTAGGGAATAATAATCTATAACATGCATAGGTTCATTTAAATATTCCATACTCAAAAATTAGAAACATTATTTATTCAAACCATGAATTAAATGATCAATTCAAATGTTCAAGCCTTAACAAACAAATACCAAATAATTAATTTTAATAACATAGATCAAATCTAAGTCTCCAAACATTCATAAAATGGAGTTATATAAAAGTTTCAAAATAAATATGACTTAGTTGTTTAATAAAAATGCAATAGAACCTTGGGTATCCTTTAATAATTGACCCTATGTATGGGTCGAGCCCATCCCCAAGGTCCTCTATGAAAGACCCTATTCATAAAATTATTATATTTATTTTTAAGAATAAATATCAAACCTTAGTTTAGTTAATGATAACCCATTTAATCTTTATGCATATTTATATAATATGGAAAGATTAAACTTATTCCTTATGATCTTATAAAACCATATCTTAACTGAACATTCCTCATAATTTTATTGAAAACTAGTGAATCGACCTTCCTTACACAACTAGATAAACAACTATATATTTTACCAGCTTCAAAGTTCATCTAAATTTATCCAAATTTTCTATGAATAACATTCATTCACAAACCCTTAAATTTCTTGGAAACCCTAGTACATTCTCTGGGTTTAAATTCACTTTTAAACCATAATCAAGAATACGCATGGGTTTAGTAAAAAATACAAGATTTTCACCTTTCATTTATTAAAAAAAATATTTTTTCATTGTCGAATCACACAAAAATATAAAATAAAACCAAAAATTTGTTTTAATCATGGACACTAAAAAACACAGTCATTTAGGTAAGTATTTGGGGTTTATATATTCGGCCCTATGAATGGGTCTAGCCCATCCCCATGGTCAAATATATTACCCTAGTATTTTAATACTAAAATTAAGAATCCAATTTAGAATAACATCGACATACACTAAGTTGGATTTTGATTCTTTCACCATGATAAAACCAAACTATAAATTCAAAATGATAAACCCTACCTAGTATGTGTTGTCAAAGTTATGCCAAACAAGCTTGATTTCCATATTTCCCAACAATACTCTATTTATCTATCTTCCATCCACTAGTGCATCTAAGCATCCCCTAAAACCTTTTTGATTCTTCATTTTTATGCTTTTGTCCATATTTTTCATGTTAATACATGAATAACTCCCCAAAACTTGGCCTCTCCTCCATAAACTTGTAGTGTTTTCCATGTATTTGCAACATAATTCTAGAACTCTAGGCATGGCAGCCAAACCCATCTCCTACATAAGTTAAGTATACCAAACATAATGATAGAGAACACTTGAAACACTAAAAACAATTCTTCTAGATAGATCCTTCCACTTATGACTTCAAAAATGCTATGCATCATTAATCACATAATGCCCTACTATTACCCAAATATTTTATAATTCATAACCATTTTAAACAATATAATTCCTAATGATATCATTGACGAAATCAATCACCAACACAATACCATGAAAAATGAAATGATTCAAAAGTCTATTGACTTTCTATGATAATTATGCCTCATAAAAAAGGTTAAAACTCTAGCCATGCAATAAAATTTAGCTCACAACCAAAAAATAAACCTCATTAAGATCTCAAACTATTCCCTCAAACTTACCACTATACAATGCCAAGATTAATACCTTTAAAATATTTAATATTCCAAAGGTTAAGAACCTTTTCATTAACACAAACAAGTTCCTTTTGATTATAATAATAGATTCCACCAAATGAAGATATGTCCTGGGGTTTATCCAAATACCTTGTAATAAGTGATATGTTTTATAACATGTTTATCAACCTGGTATAATGCTATTACACATTCCAAACTAATTATTACCAGATAAAATGAAATCCATGTCAAGACAGTATATTTTGACTTTGAAACACAATAATATCAATAAAGGACTTCTGAAACATAGGTTATGATAACTATAAATATATATGAAGTAAACTAAGCAAACATTTCATTTTACCTCATCAAAAGTTTGCCACACTTATTCAAGCCATATGGTACATAGATGTATACATATAAGAATATCATAAATGAAAACATATTACTAGGTTAAATCAATATGCAAACATAATAATCAATCACATCTAAATGTTGAAAACACAATAGTAACCAAAAGCATACTGTAAATAATATTAACCAATCTATAAATTAACAAACAACTCTACTCTATGTGGTGTGTGTTGGGTTTCATGTTTCTTTCTCTTCATCCCCACGTCTCCATATATACCATCCTCTCTGATTAAACCCTCCCTTAATCATAGTTAGGAGGGTGGAATCCATCCTGCATCTACCTCAGTAAAAATGAACAATAGTTAGACCATATCATCTAAAAATCATAATAAACTACAATAACATAATATACTGCATAATCATGATAAAAATGTACCATAATAGAATTCAACCAACTAATTAACATTTAATTATCATGATCATAAGCAACAAACACTATCCATAATCAACATATAAATAATTCAAATACTTAACACATTAAGTAAACTAATCACTAACCACATAGTTAGTAATAATAAGTCCAAAGGAAAATTAGGATGTAACACAAAGGTAGAGTGAAAACTCAAAACTGATAAAAGGCAAATGCATTTAGGCAAGGTAAAATAATCATGATCTATGTCTAACAAAAAAAAAGGAAAGGTGTTAGGTCTTTGGTCAATGTCATAAAGCTAGACTTCTAAACTAGGTCGAGAGGATAATGATTTGCCCAAAGGTGGTTATAATCATTAGCGTAGAAAACAATACTAGGTATTTGGTCAAAAAATATGAAGATAAACTTGGAAACAAGGTCGATGAGTCTAAAAAAGAAATCAAAATCAATCTAAATCTAAGGCAATTGGATTGGAGAAAACTCAGTAATTGGCTCAAAAACAATGTAATTTTAAGGTACATGACTCAGAAAAACTCAGTAATTAGCTCAAAAAGACTCGATAAAATGAAACTATGACATTTTTAAAAATTTACACAATGAAATCCAAACAAGACACATGGAAATAAAACTTGGCACAACTAAACACCTCTAAGTCTAGGCAAAGGTCTAAAAATTAAAAGAGAAATCAACCCAAGTAACATAATTTAAACATAAAAATTAAACCACCTAAGCCTAAATTAGATGAGGCTTCAATATAGACCTGATTAATTTAGGATCTAAACTTTGAAAGATTGAATTTCAAATGTAATATAAAATACTAAGATTTTCTAAAATCAAATAGGCTAGATTCAAATGAGCAGCGTAACCATGCATATTGAAACAAAAAGTATGAGTAGTTTTGGAACTTGATTTCAAATAAGGCAAGTGTTTTGGAATAATTTGGGTAGCATAAAAATACTCCTTCAAATAAATAGTATAAAATATGGTTTAGTAATAAAATCTAAGGCAAATGTTTGAAACCAAATCAACAACATAACACCTCTTGGTTCAAATTGGTGTGTAACATGTGAAGGTTTAGACTCATTTCAAATTTGACACAAATTTTAGACCCAAAGACACATACTAGTAAAAGAAAATAGAAAAAACTAAATGCACGTCCTATCCCTAAAACTGACAAGGTGTGTGTAGATTCTACCAAAGTTTCCACTGGTATGCTAATGATACAAAAGAATTAAGTGTTAATCAAAAAATTAAAGAGTACATGTAGGTAGAGTTTTTAAGCCCCCTCTGCCTCTCAAACATTGGTATGTGGCATGAATTTAGAGTGTAAAAAACTTAACATTTTGCAGGATATTCTATGGTAAAATGGGGTTAACTAAAATATATCAGTTTTGAAATGTTCTAACTATTCCAAAGTATGGATAAGACAAGGGTAAATCACATCAATTGGATTCAATTCACTAACTTGTTATGCAAATGTCTATTCCTTTGCACAATGACTTCAACTATGTACTACTTAGTGAAGTTCGATGTTTAGGGTGAACTGATCTAGGTTTTTATTAGGATTGTCAAGCTAACTGCTCAACCACTATTCAATCCTTGTATCACATGCCTAATTTATATACCTCACCATGGATTGGGGTTGGTATGATGTTGGGATATGAAACCCCAGATCAACACACCCTTAAAGAACTTGTGAGGAGGTGATGAAGTCCCTCCTACAAGCTAATGTAAATAAATAAATAAATGAAAAATTGGAAGAACTTTAGAGGTTATTTTTGTCTTACCCAAGTCACTCAGAATTTGGGGAGAGCATACATGACATTTCTTCTATTCTAGGATAAATAAATAAGGCAATAAATAAGGCACTTTTGATCACTTGAGTTCCCTAAAGGGGATGGGGAGAGAGCATACATGCAATGTTCATTTTACCAAAATAAATTAATCTAAGAACTTTGAAACTAATTAACAAACAAGTAACAAAAAAAGAAAGATCTTAATAGATCTAATATAAAGTGAATGTTCATTTTATAGCACCAAACAAGATGTGAATGATGTTTTCACCCCTTGGCCTTGTTTGCTCTTGTAAACCTTAAATATGAAAAGGAAAGTTATGTTAGGTAAATTTTTGAACATCAAACATAATTGTGTATGAAAATTTGATTATTTTTAAAATTGTCTTTCTCCACTTAAGTTCCTACAAAAATGTTATGGGGTTATCTTAATTTAATGCCAAAAAGCTAACTAACAAACAACTTTTCACTTTTAACTCTCAAGTTTTATTTACACAGAGTGAAGTTGTCAATTTATGCAAAATCACCAATTTATCTATGGAATAGAACAAACAAAAATGGTTTCTAGCAAAGTTGCCAATTAGTCTAGCAAAGTTACTAAATATGTCCTAAAAATAAGATAAAATCATTGAAACCACTAGAAAATATACTAGCGAAGTTGTTGATATGAAGGATCAAAATTGTTTGCATTTGTCAATGTCACCATTTACATAGAGGTAGATTTAATATAGGTCAATGTCACTAATTTCACTACAAATCAATGTTGTCATTTCTAATGAAGTTACCAATTTTTGAAAATAAATGATCATAAAATAAAGGATAAAATAGGTGAAGTCATCGATTAGTATGATGAGTCATTGATTAGTGACAAAATAAAATGATATAAAATTTAGGTATAAAACTCAAAACTTGAAGATGTAAATAATCATTTTATGAATTTTGAAGGTGTCACATCATTCATCTGGTCTATATGGGATGTGTGGTCCCACTAGACATGCCACTATGTAACATTAAGAATTTGAAGAGAAATAATTATCATTAGTTCCTTGTTACTGAATTAAATGAGAATTCAAATATAATAATGCAATGGAAACTAAACCAATCTTACCTAAGTACTAGGGTGAGCTTAACACAATGAAAATAACTACAAATAAGAGATAAACACATACAAGTATGTTACCTCCTTTGTCAAAATTAGTTTTCAATTATTGGCATATAGGATGTTCTTACTCAGATTGTGGGCTATAGAGACTTTGATCAATGCATTCTCCATCTTAACATCACTTCTCTAATACCACATGTGGCTTTGCTTGGCTTGGTGTGAATTATTTTGAATCAATTTGGTATTATAACATTATTTGAGAGGCTTATTGAAGGTATTCCTATAAAATAACCTTACACACAAAATCTTATTAGAATAGATTAAGGGCACTTGTATTTATAGGTATCAAAACTAACTTTAACCCTAGTGAGATTAAGTTTAGTTTTAACCGTGGTTGAGTTTAAAGTAACCTTCGTCAAGTTTAGGTTAACCCTGGGTTAGGTCAAAGTAATTATGAAGGCTTGACAACTGATAAAAGATATTTATTGCCATTAAACCTCATAGAAGATATTTATGAGGTTTTGAATCACATTTTATTTGAATTTTAAGAATTAATAAAAGAAATTACTAATTCTCTTGACTTTGACATCACCTTTATTAAAAAATTCCTTTAAAAAAAAAATGTAATTTCTTAATTCAACTAGGAATTTTTACTTAAATAGCTTAATTAAATTTTGATTGTTAATTAATCGTGATTAGGGTTTTTGGTATTTATGAATTGTTTTAATATTTTGCATTAATAGTTTGATAGGTTAAGAATGTCAAATTTTTAGGACGTAATTTGACTGTGGTTGAATCTAAGTTAGGTTATGAGTGCATACAAGATAATACCCTAAATAAACAAGCCTTGACACATTTTTAGATAATTAAATCCCATGTGTGAATGAATTTAGGCATCTAGGATGATTTTTAGGCTTAAATTACATCATTTACTAGAAATCATTTTGGTACCTAATTTAGTCACGAAAGTGATGAAAAATGAGTGTCTATAAAAATTATTGAAATAGAGGATCACTTCATCCTTGAGTGTCTTCTATACATAGACATACCAGCCAAATATATAAAAAATTTAAGAGTTAGATCCATGTTAATATATTTGAGGAAAAAAGATTTAAAAAGTTGGAGGAGATACTAACCAAGTTCAACAAAATGCAGAACAATGTTCTAAAAGCTACCTCATGTCCCCAAATCTTTGAGTGGTTGAAAAAATTGTTATAATTGGTGATCCTATAGATTATTTAGTCTCATGGACGTAATTAAAACCATTTCATTTCATTTGAAGGTAAGTAGTTGAAGGAAAGTGTACTAGTTCAATAAATGAATATTTTTCTACATGTATTTGGTGCCTTACGGGTCGTTCCAACTTTGTCTATTGGCATTAAATTGGTATGAAGGGTTGTATCCTTCCTGCTTTGTTCGCCAATACTTGAGCATGCTTGGGTTGAATAAAATTCCATAATGCATGCATTTATAGAACTTGGTATCTGAAGTTGCTTAAATTTTTACATTTTCATGTTGTCAGACAACCATTATTGTGTTATACTATCTTCAAGGGATTATGTCATCCCTAGGGTGTTATTTATAAGCTTCAATGATTTTACTCTTGGTTCCTTGTAGATCAAGGGAAATTATGCTAGATTCTTTCCTTGATCTACATAGGCAATAAACTTCAAATGCTCTCTTGAATAATCATTTTTACGTCTAGTTTGTATGCATTTTCATACTCAGATCAAATTTTAGCTATGAATTTTCTTTGCATTTTTAATTTATGTTACTATTTTTTTGTCATTTATTCATGAACACATTTTTTTTGTTTTTTTTTTCATTATGTGAGTGTTATGCCTCTGATGTAAGTGTCATGTGGAATAAGTAGAAGTTTTATGGACAGTCAATTGGTCAGGTTGAAAGTAGTGTATATTTTAATATTAAATTATAGTGATTATAAGTTGTACATTAATAAGAGTACTTTAATATTAATAAAATATTTAAGTTATTATATGGACATTTTAATTTCAAAGTGTACACACACACACACACAAGCATATATCTCAGATAAATCTATGTAAAATATACTGATCGATATCATTCTCAAGGTATTCACAATTCAATACTATAGAGGTGCCTCAAAATGATATTTATCAGTGTATTTTACATAGATTTATCTAAGATATATATGCTAGTTGATTATGATGTGGTAATACTTTTTATGATAATTTATTTTTAAAATTTCATTATTATAATTATTTATAAGTATATTCCAATAATATATATATATATATATATATATATATATATATATATATATATATATATATATATATATATATATATATATATATATATATATATATATATAATAATGTGATAATATTTTTTATGATAATCTATTTTTACAATTTTATTGTTATGATTGTTTGTAAATATGATGTGGTAAAATCTATATATTACCCAATAAATTAATTGTGATTATTTATATATTATTTATTTATTAATTATCATGTATTAATATTTTTTATGATAATTTATTTTTAAAACTTGATTATTATGATTATTTATAAATATATTATAGTAAAATTTATATATTCCCTGTATAGTAAAATATATACATTACTTATAAATTAATTATGATTATATATATATATATATATATATATATATATATATATATATATATATATATATATATATAAATTTTTTTTTTTAAATATGATGTAAAATCTATATATGTTGTTTATAAATTAATTATTTTTACAATTTCATTATTATAATTATTTATAAATATGATATAGTAAAATCTTTATATTACATATAAATTAATTATGATTATGTGTATATTATCTATTTATTTATTATGATGTAGTGATAATTTTTTAATCAGTGAAAGTGAAAATCAATTTCACACTAAAAGTAATGAGGGAAGTTGTATAGGAAAAACAATGAGAAAAAAAATAATCTTTAAAATATCAAATATAAAAAGTTTGTATTTGATCTATGCAGTTCAATTTACTCATTTTTTATTCTTTTTTTAATTTTTATTTCTCTCGCTTTACTTTTTATTTTTGTTTGTTTTTTAGTTTGATTTTTTTTGTATTTGATTTTATTTTTTATTTAATCATGGCAGCTTTGGTATAATTAAATTATTTTATTTTTTATTTTATAATATCGGCTTTTAAATAATTAAATGCTAACATTCTCATGTCATTACAACTCCCAACCAACTCTCCCGAATGACATTGGAGAAACACCTATTGATGTAATAAAAGTATGATAATGAATATATTTAATAAATATTAATATAATTATTTAAAAAATTATATTAATTTAAAAAAAAATCACATAAAAATTGAGCACACGACATCTAATTATATTTCCAACAATTAATATTTTATTTCTTCTCAACTTATAATCTCATTGATATAATTAAGTATTTTGATTGCTTATGAATATGAATTGCAACAAATTTTCCTATTTTATCATTGGAACATATCAGAAATACTAATATTAATAAAAAAAGATCAATATGCAAAATAATTATAATAATAAGGTGATGGATATAAGTTTATGACCCATCTCTATGTCAAAGGGAAGATTCTACTCAAAATTAAAAAAAGGTCTGTAAAGCATGACAAGTTAGAATTGGGGGATTCAACAAAAGAGACACAAAAAAGTGTCAGTTCCTTTTTGAAGAGTGCAAGGTGTGTTTATTCTTACCTATATTTTCCACCTCTTGAGACTTGTTATGTTGATTCAACTTGTACTTTGAATCATACATTACAAGAATATTGCTAGAAATTCCAGTTAGTTCCCATATTCCAAATATCGAGGTTGTAGCTGCAATTTGTTTTGAGAGCTCTAATTTTTTCAATATCTTAGTTATTTGACTGTTATCCATCTCTAATCTTAAAATCTTAAAAGAGTTGGAGCTTGGATTAATTTGTAGACTAGGGGAAAGGTCCTAGTAGTGGTGCATCCTAATTTTGGACAACAAACTAAGGTTATATAACATCACACTAGACTTCAAAAAAATTATCCATTTTAATGTATCATCTTAACTACTTATAACTAAGGTTTCAGGGTCTAACCCATTATAGATTTTATGATACAACCGATTTTCTCATGAGAAGTCATAAAATGTATTTTTTAAATCTATGACCAAAACTTAACCTTTGGAATACCAATAGTTGTACATTGAAGTATTAATACTTGAGTCTTACTTGTCAAGATGCGATTGGTTACTTTTAATTTTATAGAGTAAATATTGAACAAGTATTAGATACTACATGCTCAGCTTCTAGGACACTTTAATATTTATAAACACCAATATGTTCTATCAGTGGAGCATCCCTTAACAAAAACCTTGTTCCACTATTGGAAGGTGCATCACTACTGGAACCTTTTCTCTAGAGATCTTCATTTTCTTTTGAATATTGTCTTTTCTTTTAATATCAAAGAGAGGGATTTTCTTACTTTTTTTTCCAATCATTTGAAATTTCTCCTTCTTTTTCTCTTTTTCAACAATGAAAGAACAGTCCTAAATTAAATGATTATAAATATTACAGAACAAACATCTTAAAGAGATTCTTATAATCCAAAAATTGTTCAAAAAACACTTTTTCTAAGAAATTTAACAAAATTTACTTATATCTATTTAAATACAATTTTTTTAACAAAATATTTAATTTTTTAATAAATCAAGTTTATTCACGACTCTAGGAAATATCAACGTCAATTTCACACCCTAACTCTAATCTAAATAAGACTTGTTAACCTCGTGTGTATTTATGGACTCAAGCCATTCTATGAGAGATTAAAAATTGAATTGAGAAGATTTAATCATAAAATTTAGAATAGCATGCCCGTGTCAACTTAAAATTTAGAATAGCTTCCTCACTCACATTGACTGACTTAATGGATGGATTACAAATTCGATTCGATATCCATATTTAGCTTTTTCCCACATTCCTCCGATTGGAATAGTATCAACTTAAACAATACCTTTACAATTTATGAAAAGAAACACGCAATTCTCCCATATCTATCTATCTATCGCCTTAAATATAATATTTTCAAGTCCAATATTACTACCTCTAGTCACAACTCCATTATATAGGAATAACGGCGCTTATATATTATGAAACCATATCTTTTTAGATATTAAAAAGAGTTATTTTTATTATATCAGTCAAATTTAAGATTATACTTATGGGAATCAATTTTGTAGATGGTGTGAATGTCAACTTTGTCTTATCTACCATTTTATATTTCACAATAATTTATTATTAATATATGATAGAGATGATGAAATGTAATCAGTTAAATCGTAACAATTACAATAGCATATAATTATTCAATAAAATAGACATTCATAATTTAATATTTCTCACATCAAAAATTCAAAACAATAAGATAAATAAAATATGTAGTGCACATATAATAGTTTTTAAATTAATATCAATCAAATCTAAGACTTGTAGTCATAAAAATCAATTATGTAATTAATTGTGCTATTGATGATGTGGATGTCAACTTAGCCTTATCTACCACTTCTATATTCCACAACAATTTATCACTAACATATGATAGATAAAATAAATGACAATTGGTCAAATTGCAACAACTGTAATAACATATAATTACACAAGAAAAAAGAATTTATAATTTAATGTTGATCACATCAAAGATCATAACAATAAAGTAAATAAAAGATGTAGTGCATAGATAAATAACAAAATAATTATACATATAGTACCAACACTAATATATTTTAATGAAATTATGACACTTTTGTGTCAAATTTTTATTTTTTACAATCACTAGTTTTTAAATTAATATTAGTCAAATTTAGGATTTATAGTCATGAAAATCAATTTTGGAGTTAATTGTGTTAAAGATGATGTGAATGTCAAATTAACTTTTTTTGAAACTCCTTCATTCCACAATAATTTATCACTAACACACAATGAGTTAATTGTGCTTTAGATGACGTGGATTTCAACCTAGCCTTGTTTTCCACCCCTACATTCTACAACAATTTATCACTAGCAAATGATAAATAATATAAATGATAATTGGTCAAATTGCAAAAACTGTAGTAACATATAATTACATAAGAAAAAGGGAATTCATAATTCAATATTTCTCAAATCAAAGATCATAACAATAAGGTAAATAAATTATGGAGTGCATACATAAATAACAAAATAATAATACAAGTGGTACCAACACTAATATATTTTAATGGATTTGAGATACTTTTATGTCAAAATTTTATTTTTTATGATCACTAATGCAATATTCATGTTAGTTTTTTTCTATGCAAATTATGTCAAACATGACCACACTAAATTCAGTGAGATAAAATTTCTCCACTTTGGCAATTTTGTGTCTATGTATATGTCAACAATGTGTCCCTTTGACAAAAAATTGTGTCATCTAGATTTTATTAATGTAATTTTTGCATGAGAAAGTGGCATTGATTATTTGACCAAGGCATTGACTATATAGGTGTCCAAAAAAATGCATCCTAATGCAAAATGTGATGCAAATATTTCTCATACTTTTTAATAATAACTCCCTCTAAAATTTTACATTTAATTTTTTGATGCAAATGTTGACATAATTACGTCAAATTTTACATTATCCAATGCAACAAATAAAAAAATAAACTCCAATCATATGGTTGGTGTGATTGTATCCACAAATTTAAAAAATCGATTCAAACAGTTTGTGGATAAAAAATAGATAGTTTGAATGTATTTTCTATGGAAATCCAATTATAAAAATACTTATTATAAATTATAAATTTAAGACTTTCACAATCCATAATATGAGAAAGAAGGCTTTTACTACTTCTAGGTATTTAAGTACATGTTAATATTATGAGCTAAGAAAAGTGAAATGTTTAGTTTGTCATTGTCTTTGGTGAAACCATGTCATTTGGTTGCATGTTGAAGATATTGTAGGGGGAAATGTTATATATTTTCTATTATTATTTTCAGCTATTTGAACCATCTGACAAGAATATATTATGTTATGTAGGTGTGATGTCTTGGATGGGTAGAGTAGAGAAGGGTGGTGGGTAATGTGACTCAAATTCATGATTTTCATATTTTTTTGGTTGTGTGTAGATGCCATTGAAACACCCACAATATGAGCATATGTTAGTTGGGTTGAATTTTATTAATGCCTATGCCACTATCACCAAACCCTTGCACATCAACATGTTGATAAGTTTTTTTTCAATAGTTATGTATTGCATCCTTATATATTTAAATTGATATTAGAGGTGGAAGGCTTTAGTAGTGAAATGTTTGAAATAAGTTGATTGCATTTGGAAAACACTATCATGACATCTACTATTACTAATTCTAATTCATTTCCTCAAAGTGTGTGGGATATACATGAAATTGAAATAGAGAGAATAAATATAATAGAAATTATAAAGCTTTTGTTGACATTGTCAACTGATTTTAGCTTCTTTGAAACATATGCTAGCAAAGGTTGGAAACATGTTTATACCCATGTATTAAATTGGTTCTAATGCAAGTTTGTAATATTAAAAATATGATGAAACTTAAAAATAGGACACAACATAAAAGGGTCAACATTGATTCAAAATAAAATGTCACATTTAATGAAAATTGTATCA
The DNA here is from genome assembly GCA_037957365.1 of Torreya grandis. NCBI lineage: Eukaryota > Viridiplantae > Streptophyta > Pinopsida > Cupressales > Taxaceae > Torreya > Torreya grandis. The sequence continues at coordinate 1,402,543 of JARHVA010001973.1, read as the reverse complement.
ACTCAGATGCAAATTATGTGATGTAAAAATGTGTCACTTTTTAGTTTCTTAAAAAAATTCCCTTAAAAAAATCAAAATTTGAAAAATTTAATAACTTTGATGTAAAATACCTAACACATTTATTGATGCTAATTTTGATGATACATGTGTTAATAAAATCTCTCCCTAAGTTATGCTAAGCAAAATGACACTATAATCTATTTACATTAGTTCTATTGACATAAATTATGTCAAATAAAATTTTGCATCAAACTATATATACTAAAATATGATTTATATAGCATCTCAATCTTGTATACTTTACAAATACCTATTAGGGATTTACCATTTAGTTTTATAACTCCTCATTACCTAAAGGTTTGCATTCACCATCTCATTGTGCCTAACTATTTATCTTATGGTCTAACTCAATCATTTTTGATGACCCAAATCTCCTGCATTATACTTAAATCTTAAAATCTGATATATATCATTCATTCTTAGTTTAATATCCTCAACATATTCCTAGCCTACTAAACACTTCATCTGACATATGGGCACTTGCATCGATTCAAGTGTCTAGATTCTTATCAAGTGTCTAATCCTCAAAAGTCATTTAATTTAAAAATATTTTGAATCCTATGGGTTGATCCATTTGTATTATTTAATCCTACTGTGAAATATTTTCAAAATATGTGGTATAAATATAAATCTAAGTCTAGTCATTATTCATCTAGAAAATACCAAGTAAGCACCTATTCAAGCACACTCAATCAGTTACAAAACTGAGTTCTACTATCCTATTCTTTCCTATTTTCATATCAATCATAATATTAGTCATATTATAGGTTTGAATCACTCAAATAATAACCTATAAGTAATATTTGTCAAGTTACAAGCTAGACCATTGTTTGTCTTTGCATATAGTATATTTCACCCTTGTCCATACACAAGCCAACACCCAAGGGAAAACTAAATAATTATAAGGCCCTCCTTGGAGTATTGGTTATGTAGGTATCACTCATTTATAGAGAAATAATTGAGGTCAACTCGACACTATGATCCCACAAACTCATTCTTATCAAGGTACAAAAACCTAAGATGAAGGGCTAGGGTTTGAACCATACACAGTCATTGGCATCCTGTATGTGTGAATATAAGACATCAATATTAAGGTGATAGAAAAAATATATAGCTCTAGGTGGTCACTTGATAATATAATAAATATTTAATACATGATAGTTGCATTGAGGTTAGGATAGAAGCATTAACACAAGAGTCCCAAGGCTGATGCAAATGATTAGATGTTGATCTTACCCCTACTTGTTTCCACATTTTTCCTTAAAATTACCTAAAAATTTATAGATAAGATAAGTATGATATTTTATTTATTTTTATGTAGTCAAACTATTATTTTGAGTGTACTTTCTATATTTAGCATAATTCAACATTTTAATTCAGAATATTCATTTGTCTGAGTTTTAAATTAATTGGCTTTCTCTAGAATAGTTTTATCCATCCTTGTGTATAGGCTCTTCTACCCCTTTAACCATTAACACCACATATCCAAAAAGGGTTAAACATTTGGTGAGCCTAACCTCTATGTCTTTTCATGCAACTCCTAGCTTGCTCTAGGGTTTTCAACCTCCTAAGGTTTCTACTTTTTTTACTTATTCACATTTGTTCTATCATTTTTTATGTAACCTAGGCATAGTCCTAGATTAGGTGGTGTTCCTTATTGAATATCTTGAGCTACCCATTTGGCCACCTAAAATTCATCAAGCTAATACCATGTCAAATTATACTAATAATGAGAGTGACAATAATGACATTGAGTCACATATCAAAAAAACTATCATAGAAGATGATTTTGATCATGAGGATAATGAAACACATGAGCATAACTAAAATGACCAAGATGAACAAAAATAATTTAAATCTATTGCATTATTTTGAGAGTGCATTCAAGCAAATATGGAATATCTCCACAAAATCCTAAATAATATATTAGAATATCAAAAATCAAAAGGTGTTAATGAACAACCAATTATCTATATTGATACAAATATTAGAGGTACTAAATTTACCTATAACACATCCCTTCCCATTTCCCTCCTCTAGAGCATAGCGTTACCTACCACATTTGTGGGGGCATGGGCTATGTTTTCAAACCATTGTTCCCTGAAAGTCAAATAACTATTACTACATCCTTCATGGGAATAATTAAGACTTAAACCCACTTATTGGTTTCAATTAATACATCAACATAAATGGTATTTCCATCCCCTTTAGTGGCTTCTCAAATCTCAAATCTTAATCCTAATGTGTCTACATTTCAAAATCTTCTCCAAGTTATAATAATAATGTAAGCCAAGGTTACAAATATTGAACAAAATTATTTAAAATAAATTCATGATATTGATTCAAAATATATATTACATAATCCTATAAAACTTGAGATATATTTTCACCCTTTGCCAACTAGTCTTATTTCACCCACGTTCAAATTTTATGATGGCAAGGGTGATCCTGAACAACATCTCCGATCTTTTTATGTGGCATATCTTGATTATGCCCCCAATGATAAAATTTTGACCTTATTATTTACAAGGAGCTGAAAGGACTTAATATGGTTCTATGAATTACCAATCTAATTAGTGAAAGCATTCAAACCTCTAGTAGATCAATTTCTAGCACTTTTATTAATCAACATCACTGAAAATATGTCATATGCTCAAATTGCCAAGATCAAACAAGGAAATAATAAAAATATAAATGAATATGTTTTGAGATATAAAATAATGTTATCCAATGGAACATAAATATCTTCAAGACATATTTAATCAAAGTCTACTTTCCCCATTACATGAGTCCATTATTTTTTAGAATTTTAAATCTTTTGATGACTTATGCCATATTGTCCAAGATTATGAAATGAAACTTATTTACTTGAACAAGATTAATTATGTAACAAACACACCAACTACATATTATACCAAGTTTCATATCAAATCAAGCTACAATCTCAAACCTTCAAAACCTAAAATAGAAACAACCATAATGGTTAATGCAATGTCACAATAACCTAATCAGATCATCTTATCTAATGCACCCAAGAGATAATTTATATAATTACCTAAGTGTCCAAATTTGAAAATTAATAATATTGTGGAGTGTCATCTCATACCTCTCTTCCCTCCCATAGAGGTTAATATGATTCGATCTCTACCAAAATTATATGATGTTAATGCACATTGTGACTATTATCAATGCCTTGTGCATTATACAAACATATGTTACACCTTGAAACATAAGATCCAAGATCTTATTAAAAAATAGAATATTACCTTTGATGAGCCTCCCCTACCCCCTCTGTTGACTCTTCATGACCATAGAGTCCTATGAGACATACACATAGTACCATAGATTATACAATTCCAAATATGACACATACATAGGCTCCATGGTAGTATCACTAATTTGATGTACCATATTTTGAGTTTGGAGATACCTATGAAAATAATTTACATGGGATCATAGGTTAGACCTTTTTAATTTCCTAATATTCCAAATATTCTAAAAATATAAAAAATTAAATATTCAATAAAATACAAAAACATCCAAATAAATTTGAAAATACAAAAACAAAAATGAGCTTTCACATGTTTACTAGCTCCTTGACATATATGTTGTTTAATTTATGTTAGTAGATAACATATAATTTATATACACCTATATGTTTCACATATGATTGAGTTTGATACAAGCATACACCAGACCCATGATACTTGCACATACAGATGTTGGACCTTTCCTCTTCTTGTGTGATATACTACGTTAGGGGTATCTACATTCTTTGATCATGATTGACACATGTTATATTATTTTATGATCAACTTTCCATTGTCATGTTGAGATTGTATCCTAAAGATTACACATGCCTATAATCATGCTTACATAGTTCATGTTGTAATTGATATGATATGTTAAATTACATTTTTTTGTAATACTTACATGTAAGGACTAATATGATATGCTTATGTTGGTTGCTTATAATTCATTCACATTGTCACTTCCTTGAGTGTCTTTTTCTTACTTGATATTTGTATTGTTTGTGTAACACTTGAATATATTACTTTCTTATTTTCCACTATGAAACTATATATTTATTTATATTTAGACATTTGAATTTGTTATTCCTTCAAGTGTACAATATTTGAATATGCACCTTGTTTGTAATTTCCTTAGACCCATTTTGTGTGACATTGAGTGCTTTTATTTGTGTACTTAATTATTTTATGAGATTATACAATTACTTTATAAGTGTCACCATGATACATATCATACATCTTAGGGATTTTTTTTATCACATACCATGACTTTCATGGATATATCTACTTAGACATGTTACTCTCATATGCTACATGATTCATTAATAAATTATATAATTATATTATCATTTTGAGGTAAGGTATCTACTAGATTCAATTTACATCACCTAAAAATGGGGAATATCAATGGGGACATGATATAAATACATGATCTCCACACTTATACATTCTCAATATTTATATAATTTCATTATAGTTTACATGATTCACATATACACTTGGGTCAAAATCATATACATTGCACCAATTTTTACAAATTTAGGACAAAGTTTATTAGATTTGTGATAGATATTATACATAGTTATAGGGAAGAGGTTATATTCTGATATTTAATTCATATTTAGACACATTATATGTACACATGTCATGAAAGTCGACCAAAAATAACAAAAACATATTCAAAATTATTTACTAGAAACATTGATATTCTACTAAGAAGCATCATTTTCACCAAGGAACACCATTTTGAGCCTTTTCTATCTACAACAGCTGGCTCCCATTAGTAGTGTGGTTGAGATTCAATTCCCTCAATGACATAACACTACTTCCATTTTTTAGGTTAAGTCAACTATACTAATTAGTTTGGATTTTATTATACTGTCACTTGAGTTATGTGATTGAGATGTAATGATTTCAATGACCATGCCATAACTCACCCTTGCATCAAATTAGGGGAATAATTATGTTACAATATCCCTAATGAAATATTCATGTCTCATTTTTTGAACCTCTCTCATCTCCAATGCTTCATAAGGAATCATATTTACCAAGTTAAAGCACTAAGGGGAAGCATGGTTGCATTGACACACATGTGTACTCCTTTGATTTATTTATTTTCAAGCATTTAAATTATTTACAATTTTAGATTATATGAATTAATTTATACTATAACATGCTCTTGGTTATAGGTCATACACTATCAAAGCACTCAAAGTGGGCTCAAGTAAAGGCAAGGCATGTTATACACATCCATGTACACATTTATTTTATTTAACCCAATAATTTCATCTTTATGCATTACTAGATTAAATTGGGGAGGGGGGGATGTAGATAATAAAATCTAATTTATATAATATCTTAGTCTTGTATAATTTATAAATACCTATTAGGGATCTAAGATTTATTTTTATACATCCTTACTGTCAAAAGGCTCACATTCAACATCTCACTATGCCTAATTGTTTATCAAATGATCCAACCCAATCGTTTATAATGACCCATATCTCCTACATTGTATAAAAGTATTAAAAATTTATATATATATCATTAAATTCTAGTTTAATATCCTTAATATATTCCTATCCTACTAGACACTTGCATCCCATGTAGGGACACTTGCATTGATGCAAGTGTCTATAATCTTATCAAGTGTCCAATTCTCAAAAGTCATTTATTTTAAAACTATTTTGAATCTTATGGGTTGGTTAATTTATCTTATTTAACCCTACCATGTGATATTTTCAAAATGTATGGTATAAATACAAATGTAAGCTTAGTCATCATTCATCTAGAAAATTCCAAGCAAACACATATTCAAACTCAATTAATTACACAACTGAGTTATACTACCTTATTCTTCTTGATTTTCATATCAGTCATAAGAGAAGTCATGTTACAAGTCTAAATCACTCAAATAGAAACCCATGAGTAATATTTGTTAGGTTACAAACTATATCATTGCATGCCTTTTCATGTAGTCTATTACACCCTTGTGATCACACAATACAAAACCTATGGGAGAACTACATAAGTCTTAGGCCTTCCTTGGAGTATTAGATATGTAGGTAGTGATCATTTATAAAGGTGTCCTTGAGGTTAGATTGAAACCATGATCTTAATAACTCATTTTTGTTTAAAGGTACAAAGACCTAAGGTGAAAAGCTAGGGTTTGATCCATACACAATCATCAATAGCTTATGCACACAAATAAAATAAATCAACAAAAAACCTAGAAATATCCAAGTGGTCACTTAATAATATAATGAGTACTACATAATTTAAAGTTGCATCAAGATCATGACATAAACATCAATGCAAGTGTCCTAGGGTTGATGGAAGTGTCCATGCCTCTAGAAATAATATTTCCTGTATCTAATAATTGGATCCTAATCTTATCATTGCTTATTTCCACCTCTATACTTCTTAGATTTGATTACAAATTTATAGATAATATAATTATTATCTCTTCTTTGTGTTTATGTAATCAAACTATTATTTTGAGTGTACTTTATATATTTAGCATAACTCAACATTTTAATTTAGAATATTTATTTATGTAAGTTTTCAATTTATTAGACTACTCTAGTATAATTTCATCCATCCTTATGTATAGGATATTATACCCCCTTAACCCTTAACACCACATATCCAAAAAGGGTTAAACACAAGCCAAATAAATATGATGCAATGATTGGCGTGAACACAAAAAATTGATAGTTCAATAAGGCATCAAATTATGATCAACATAAATTATAATGTGTCATTCTAATATTAAATAACTAATCAACTATAATAATAATTTTTAAGAAAATTATTCCAAGAAGGAAATATTAAAATTCCCCACTTAGTAAGACATCAACTTGGTGTTCAAGAAAATGGAAATGGATATACCCCTAGATGAAATAATTTTCCTCCCAAGTAGCATCATGTTTGATGAATTGGTCCCATTATACAACTACCCATGTATATCCCAATTTCTATTTTTCCCTAATTTATATTAATGGGTGAGATTTATTTAATTAAGATAGATACTTGAAATGTAGTGTGTGTGTGTGTGTGTGTGTGTGTGTGTGTGTGTGTGTGTGTGTGTGTGTGTGTGTGTGTGTGTGTGTGTGTGTGTGTGTGTGTGTGTGTGTGTGTGTGTGTGTGTGTGTGTGTGCGTGCGTGTGCGCACACACGTGCACACATGTCATTCAAGCATATATCTGAATGTAAAAGACTAAGATTGATTCTTTTGATTTGGCAAGTGTCATATGCTAAATACACATTTTATTAAGGATATATAGATACTGATATTTTTGGGTTGAATATTTGTATATGAATGTATTCTACAAGACACACAGGCACACACTCAGTGTCATTCAAGCATACTATCTGAATTGATGTAAAAGACTAAGATTGATTCTTTTGATTTGGCAAGTGTCATATGCTAAATACACCTTTTATTAAGGATATATAGATACCGATATTTTTGGGTTGAATATTTGTATATATAATGTATTATATAAGATAAAATATATATATATATAGGTAGTGTTCAATGTGATTTGTTTACACTTCTAGAATTAATTTATCATTATTTGCACTGGAGTTGGTTTCATTGATTTAGGTTAGCATCACTAGTCGAGACTGACCTATTGATTGGTAATGAATTGTATATCATTAAGACATAATGATTATACAATCACTTGTGATTAACTGTTTAATTTATTTGTGTTTGTAATTCCAAACCTTGGTTATGTGTGCAACTCTAGAAATTAGTCTTTATAATTGGCTTAAATTTTCTTTGTGACATGTTTACAATTTGGGAAGAACAATGTCTAATAGTGTATAGATGTATAGTAGATAAGTGCCAAGTGCCTTTTGAAGGAGACATTGATTTATTTATATATGGATTCAATTGAATAATTTATCATGACAGTGAAACACTAGGTCAGGTTGACCATAAGGATAGGGTTGATTTTATAAAACAGCTAATCTTGAGAGTGGGTCCATATCAACTAAATCAGGGTAAATATCGTTAATAATACTAGCCAAATCTAGATAAACTAACATGTGTATAGGCAGATTGAATTGAGAGTCTCAAGATATTTGTGTAGGATATTTATTAGGTTTGAAATAGATAGTGAGGTTCTTGTAGGTAAATAAAGATATAAAGAAAGGTTTGATTCATAATATAAAATTAAAGTGTGATATAATAGTAGATCAAGACCTCATTTATGTGCTCAAGTCATGCATTATAAATGTGTGTCAAGCTTATAATTTTCAAGTACTAAAAACCATATTTTAGTATCTACAACTGTCACCATTTTAATCTAGTAATGGAATTGTTAAAGTTAAAGGACAAAATGTACCTGAGTGTGTACAAAACACTTTGTCTTTGGTATAAAGCTCTAATTGTGTAAGTCAATCAATACTAAAGCCTAAAATCATGTATAGTCAATGTCCATATAATAACTATTTTAAATATTTAACTAAATTTTTGAAATTGGGAAAATAAAAAGGGTTAGATTACACCTACATGTTGGTTAAAATCATGTTACCCTTGTTTTTTTTGAAGATGATGAGTCATTATTTAAGTAATAGATGACTTGTGCTTCCTTATTGAAGCACATGCAGAGTTATGGTGATCATGCCCCAAACTTGTGTAACTATGCATGATATTGGGTTGGGAAGGCAACATGTCCCAACCCTCATGAATATTGGGAAAAGTACATAATATAATAACCCAAATAAATATTTAGGTAAATGAAAGAACCATCTAGTTGAGTTTACTCAAATAAAGTGAATCGACCACTATATATGGCTTGTATATTTAATTATATTATTTCTCAAAATTTAGCTCAAGTTTGCTCCATGTAAAAAAATGCACAATTGAAAGGGAATGAAAAATGTTCATGCCCACATCATGAACATAGGTTTGATTATATAGTTTCACTCAATGTGTAATAGAAATCAATATTTAAAGAGAATGAAAAATGTCTATGCCCCCCCCATCATGACCACATATCTGATAAGTATGAATTGGAATGACAACCAATTTCCATTAAATTGTAAACTATGTTGTTGTGTATGTGTACATGAACCAATATCATACCCCATGAATCTATACCAATTGATATAAAATGCTATGTATATATATTCTAAAAAATTTAATCTACATCTCAAATGTATGTGTATATAGAAATGTCTATCCCCCAAGATTTCCAAGGCTAAACCATACCAAGGATTAGATGATGTGGGTGGTTGTGTACATTTTTGATGAGTTGTATGACTAACCATCACACACAAGTGTGAGATAAAATAAATTTTTAACTTGATTAAAATCATAAATAAACTGTTGCACTAGTTGATAATAGTTCACATTGCATTCCTTGTGTCTATTTATGCACTATGATGTGTTAGTAGGAAGTTGTGATCATCTTATTGATGATTGATAGAACACCTTATAATATGTATTTTGACATACTTGGTTATACAATGTTAAAAGGTGTTAGAGGGGAATTAAATCACATAAGGTGATAGCATTATGTTTATAATGAGATATCTTTTCTTTCTAATATAGATCACATAAAGTGCAAAGCTTATATAAGTTCTTAGGGACCACCCCATACTATGCATTAACTTGTAATGTTAAAGTATTTATTCATTAAGGTATTTTTCACTTTAAAAAAGATTTAATGGTTTAAAAAAACATTTTTTAAATGAGATAATCATATTAATCCATAAATTAGATATTTGAACTGGTTTGGTAAAACAAAAGATGGATTAGAGAACATGAATCCTAGAGAAAATGATAAGAAATTATGGTAGATACCTATGGTATCACCTACAAAATCCATTACATGCTTAGATTTATAATGTTTGGAACCCATATAATGTTACATAGTTTGAAGTGGAGGGGTTGTATTATGTGTGCACATAAATATATGACTGGTCAGGCTAGAATAACTTATTATAGAGATGGTGATACTACTATTTTTTAATTATATATCATGTTATCCACTATTCCATGATTTTAAAAACATGTGTGTTCTCTTAGCATATTTTATAGCTATGGATGGGGGTGGGGTGAAAATATCATATCACATACACTATATAGTTTGAGATATTGAGGATCATGAAACTAGTTATAGTTGGGGGCATACTATGCTAGCCCATTTGTATAAATACTTGTGTAGATTTACCAGAGCTATTATGCGAATTAATAACACACTACATGGTAGTTTCCTGGCTTGTGTATTTTTTAAGTATAAACACAATGTGGTAAATAAAATGGTAAGAATGGAGAAATTGAGGGAGAAAGAGGAATCAATATGAAGAGATGGATCCATTATCATTTAAGGAATTCATTCTCTCCTAAACCCTAAACCCTTCTTATATGAGTATTGTTTTACTTGGGATTGTATAAAACTTAATATTAATTCACATACCTTTAGTTTTAGAGTATACATGTGTATACTTATGTATTTATATATGTATACAGATATATATCTCATCTTAAAGGTCATAAATTGGAGGTTTCCATATAAAATACATGTGTATTTCTTATCAATGTTGTGGACATCTAATACCTAGTTTAGAACTGTGTTAAATAAGGCTTAAATTTCCTTGATATTCTCTAATGGTTAATAAGAGTAGAAGGATTTCTAGTGCATTTACTTGTAAAATTCCTAAGGATTTATTTTTGTGGTACCAACGCCCTTGTATTTAACTATTTGAACCCTTATAGGGTTGAATCAAAGAATTTTATCACATTGTTCATTATTGTTTAGTGTTGTTGCATTGTTGATACATGTTTATAGGTTATATGATATTTAACATTATTATAATATATTATATTCTATGTTCTTTGTATAAATTTATAAATAAAACTCCATGTGAGACCCCTATTTTCTCAGTACTTATTTATGACATGGTATGTTAAACACACATCCTATGGAGACATGCCTTATATGTTATTAAGGCATGTGATGTTATAGAGTTCTTATGACTAAGATAAATATTCTACATTTTATGAGATGTTATGTCTTTATTATATAATAATGGATATATGCTTAGATTAGATGATTATTCTGTGAATTTATATTAGTTTACTTACATTATTTAGTTTATCATTATGATGCATATTGATTCCATACACTAGATATATTTTTATTGAACATGTATTTGAGTATACATATGTTTATATGTTTGGTATTATATTATCACCATTCATATGTGATGCCTTTAATATTCCATGTAGTTTTTTCTTAGATTTAAATCACTTATTGCTTATTAATTATAACTTTAGATTCTAGAGTATGACATTTTATGTGCAAAATGTTATGTAGGTGAGAGAAATAGTACTAAACTGGGCATGAACACATCATGAGTAGAGTGGAAACATAATTACTTAACCTTAACTTGATTCAAACCACTCCTTTACCTTTTTGTGGACCTATTGGACAAATTTGGCCTACATACCAAATTTGCCTCATCCAGAATAAGAAGCTGAGCAAGATCCTAATTGAAGAGTGATCCAATATCACAAAGAGTAGATAGGATTAAGAATAATATCACTTACCATTTTTAAGATTTTGAAACACTTTAAGAAGGATTAAAATGTGAATTTGGTGATCTTAAGGAACTAGACTATCACGATCACATCATGAAGAAATGCATAGACTAATTTACTTATTCACTTTATAAGTATGCTCAAGAAGCCTCTCAAGACCAAAGGATCACATGGACATGAATTTATTTATGGCTAACTTCTTAAATACAAATTTTGTATCTTGATGAGCTTACTATCTCAAGATATAAACCTTTAAATTTGAACTTGTAGAGTAGGGCATGCATACAGATGTCAAGTTAAAGCCATAAAAAATAGTTGTTTAAATTCAAATGTTCTAAGGAAGAATGCACATCTAACAAGTTTCAAGATCATGGGATATCAAGTCAAGATCCAATGGTGAATGGTAAATTATAGGGCCAGTGGGCCTAAATAGATCTATGGTGCATATTTAATCATGCATTCATAGATCAATGGTGAGCATCAAATCAAAAGGTAAAAGTTCCCAAGGATGAACATGGATATGACAAGTGGCAAGATCATGAGAACTCAAGTAAAGAATTAATGGTGAATAATGACTGATAAGGCCAGTGGGTCCAAATAGATCTATAGTGTGCATTTAATCATACCAAAGCAGATGATGGTGAGTGAGAAATCAATGGATCAATGAGTCTTGAAAGCTAATGAGAAGCTATCAAGTGTCAAGATCATGGTAACTATCAGATAAATCAATGGAGAACATTCAAGCCATGCAAAAGTATATCAATAGTGCACGTAAGGTTAAAGGGTTAGTAGGATCCTAAGAACAAATAAGGAACTACTAGGTGGCACATTCTTAGAAACCTAAATCAGAATCAAGGGCTAATATCAAAAGTTAAAGCCAAATACAATCGAGGTTAAACTAGAGTAAATATTTTAAAAGGATGACATGAATGCAGACACATCAATTTCAAAGGGTTCATTAATAAAATTAGTAGCATGGATAAGTTGGTGGCAAGGTGGTCTTGAATTTGATTGTGCCCCTTTTTACATGCTGAAATGAACCAGTAGGGAGAAATCCATGTCAGAACAATATCACAATAGAATGATTTAGCTATTGTAACTACTTCAATGCCAAATTTTAGCTTTCAAATGACTTGATCCCACCATTTTAATTGTAAGGATAATCAATTCAAGATAGAAATAGATTGAGAAGGATTGATATGATTGTTATAGTCACCTTCCAGAAGTAATCTTAGGCATTATGATCTTTTCTAATAGCTTTAACACTAAAATGATTGGAAATCTTGGTCATTATGATCCATTATCCATCTTTCTATGCATGATACCCATCTCTCTCATCCCATTCTACTATAAATATAGGATTTTAAGCCTTGAAAAGAATCCCATCTTTGGCATGACTAGACTCTGCCAAGATTTGTACTAGAACACATATTCGATGTAATAAAAGACTAAATTCCTTTATTTGTATGCAAATTTGAAGTGTGTCTTATGAATTCATGTTTTCCTTTATTTTATATACATTTTATCACCTTCATTAAGTGTTTTAGTAGCATTCTAAACTTTCTTAAATCTCACCAATATCCCTTTACAGCTGGTCAAACTGATCAATTGTGGCCTAAAAATGTAATTTTTGAGAAAAAATGTCAAAAATGGTTAAAATTATTTATTACCATTTAAAAAAGTATTTTAAAATACTCAAAAAGGTGAAAATATCTTATGTTTAAAATTTCAAGTCATGAAAAGGTCATTTAATATGTCTTATAAGTCAAAAAGGGTCCTTTTCCACCCAACACGTGCCAAATTGTCATATTTAAAACATGAAAAGGGTTGAAATTGTATAATTTTTCATTAATAGTATGTAATCCTTATAAATTATTATATTTCAATGGGTTAAAGTGAAATTTAGATTTTAATAGGGTAAAAAAGACCTTTTTTCCCTCTCATTTTGCAAGAGAAGTACATAATCCATATAGATCTCATATAATCTAGGGGAAGGGATGTGTTAAACAAGACATGAAAATGATTCATAAATATTTTCATGGATATTCATGGCCATATATGCCCTAAACCAATCCTCTTTTAGTACTTCCCTTGTTGGCACAAAAAAACCTACATGTAGGTTTTTGAGTGCTACGGACTGCTGAGAAGAGGTACAACTCTCAAATTTGGGGTGAATAAATTAAAATTATAGGGATTATTGATGGTCTAAGTGGAACCTCAATTGTATTCTCCAATATCATGAACCATTTAGTTGAATTTAGGTCAAATTTTGTTTCCTTGCATCCAGGAAGGCAACTAGTTTTCTCTAACTTCTCCTCACCTGAGTAGAGTTTCAAGGAAATTCAACTTGTTCCAAAATAATAAGAAATTTATATACCTTTAAATGGTCTAATTTAGGTGTTTTTAATCTAATTTAGGGTTAAACAAAGGTATCAAACTCAGCTAGTCAATCTATAGTATTGGCAAGCTTGCAAGGAAGAATTGTATGGTCATGGGAGAAGAAGTTAGCTTCAAGTTTTCAAGAATTTGGTGTTTTCAGGGTTTCATCAAGTTATTCATGATTTTAAATCATTTATATTAGAATATTTTAAATTTTTATGGCTAGGAAAACCCATCTCCATTCTCTAAAGGTGTCTCCAAAGGGCCTAATTTAGCATAAATTAATGTTTCTTTGCAAATTTCAAAGTTTTTGGAGAAAACCATGTTTCATTTTTGACTCCTTTCCCTCTTTCAATGGCCTCCAAATTGTTATGTTTTGATTATTATGTGTTTATATTTGCATTCAACTTCTTGGATTAGTCTTATCTTTCTCCTTCATGCTCCTTCCCCACCTCCATCTCATTCGCACCATACCACTACCATAAATAACCATTATCACTATGTTTTCACCTTCAGTCCACCTTTAATTATGTTTTCTCCATCATTATTCATGTCTTTACACTTCACTCACCACTCAAACCCCACCTCCATTCGAAGTCACCACCATCAAGAAGCCAAATTTTGACCAAGGATCAATATGAGCATGATAGAGTGTTTATAGGCTATTCAAGGATATATATCAATCATGATGAGCACTTATAGTAGCCCAAATTAGTCAAATACTAGCCATGAAGGGTACATGGATGGTCAAATAATATCCTTGAAGATTCATCCATATCAATGAATCCTTTATCATGAATTAGGAATGGTGCAGGTCATAATGAGCATGAACAAGAGTACTATGCACTCATTTTGTTGCATATACATCATAAGGAAAATGATTTAGTCATAAGGATAATGACCTATCTAAGTTTTGACAAGGTAGTAATATGAGACAGTGGTTTCTAACCATTTTCTAGGTGTAGTTTCATTTTCAAAATGAATATATTAAGAGCAATGGTAATGATATAGCATGGATTCAAATCCCAAGCATAGTTTACAGTTTGTATATATGGTACTAGAAGGATTACATACAACAGACTTCAATGAGAGGTCATACTTGAGATGACATCAAGGATTTTGATCATTTATATAGGGTCATTAAGGGTTTGAAAGAGACATCATGGCATTGAAACCACCAAAGTAACATTTTATAGCTTATACTTCATGCACATAATCTACAACCTATTGAAGGAATTCTACAAGACAAATGATAACAAAGCCTATTATGGCACAAGAATAAGTGAAGATAAGCCTTTTCAAGGTTTGAAAAGTAGGTTCTTAATTTGTATTTGGAAATGATCAATTCATGTTTGAACATGTTCTAGGCCTAAGCTACTTAAGGGCTAGATATTCACCTACAGCCCCAAAAGGGGCACCTACAGGTTGGTGCATTGTAGGGAAGCCTCATTGCATATGAGTTAGACTTCTAGGGGTTTAAAGAAGGGATTGAATATTATCAATAACATAATTCATCTTGAAAGAAAATTCTATATGATTATCATGGAGGAATAATCTTTTAAAAGTTTCAAACAAGCCTAAATGGAGGAAAAGTAACCCACATTTTGTGTCATAGTCAACTCAAGGTAGGATATAGCCAATAAAGAGGTTTCCAAGGTTTAAGAAATTCATGTGAGATGGTTGAGTTTTGGATATCATTTGAATTGAATGAGGCATTTTTGCTTATCATTGACACTTTTTGTTTTTTCAAGCTATCCAAACATTCTCAAGACCTTAAACCCTGATCCATATAAAACCTTGTAGGTATCTAAAGTATAGTTAAAGGAAGGGTTGTTGAAGTGGTTTGTTCATAAGTGATAAAGACATAGTGGCTTGATTGTTTCAAGAAAGCAATGGTAATCATCATTCAGGAGAGAGATAGGGTAAAAAACATGTGAAGTCTTGAATAGGGATAATGAGGCACTAATACATATTCAGTTCATACAAAGTGGCATGGATATAGTCACCTCAGAAGATGGTAATCAAAGTCACAAAACATGGTCTAAGGTAGACAATCAATCCATGTTTCAAAGAGAAATTTTCAAGCCTTGAGGAGGAAAGGTAACATATAGGGTTTGAATTTTGTAAACACTAAATCAAACATACCTACATCCCTAAGAACCCTACAGGCCTATGTTGTGACTGTGTGAGGGCCTTTTTGGCAGTAAGGAGGACTTTTCCATGAAAGGAGGCTATATCTAACATCAAGGCATTAATGGAATTGAGATTGTCATTTCATAAAGAGAATAAAAAGGTAAAGTGCATACTATGGTTCAAAGAAGTTTTACAAGGGATGAAGAGCACCTACAATAATACATTGCACTTGTAGCTAGAATGAAGGTTCTAAATATCATAAGAAAGAAAATTAGTACTTTGGAGTACTCACTAAGAATTTTGACCATTTATATAGGTTATTAAGGTTTATAGAAGTTACATAACAAAATTTATAACCTATAAAAGACTTTTTCATGCTTTATACTTCATAGATACAGTCTACAGTGACCTAAAATGATTTGTACATGCCCGTATTTAAGCAAAAAGGGGCTATAATTGATTAGAGTTAACTGTTAGAGGAGACTTAACAAGGGTTGTGAACCTAAGGCACTGATTAATAAGGAATATATGTAAAAGGCTTATCCACAGTAGATGGTAAAGGATTAAGCATGAGTAAGTAAGAAAGACAAATTCCAAGTCATAATACTTACCTACAATACTACAAGAGGCATCCTATAGGCCTATTTAAGGCAAAGCTAATTTGTATGATGTTTCATATAACAATAGGCTAGTTTAAATATTGAAAAAATATTTATATCTTATGACTAATAATACTCACTAAAGGATGATCCTATTTTGACCCTAATCTTTCCAAAAGGATAATGTTAACCTACAACCGAAAATACCATACAGACCTATCTTCAAGCTATAGAAAGAAGATGATAGGCACAAACGGACTAGTGATGGTTTCATATCCATCACAAGGTAACTTTGAGAGAATGATTGATGATGATGAGGATTAGAGAATCATTTTGGGACTCAATCAATCATATAATCAAGGTCAACTACAAGCATTTAGACCTACAACTAAATCTAACACACAGTCTTAGGCCATAGGATGAATGAGCTAAAGATCAGATTCTGTGCCAAAGTGAGGTGATGAAATGACTTAGGAAGTTTTAGGTGGAATTATCATTCTAAAATAATTATTAAAGGTCACATGACATCAATTAATATGAATCAAGGGTGACAATACAAGGCCTTTATATGGATTATGCACAATATAGAGTTATAAAAGCTTGAAAGACTTGTTAAATTGTTTTGAAAGAGATGTATGGAGAGAATATATTTACTATAAATGGTATTTAATAACCTATTTAGGATATAATATCCACTTTATATTCTAAAACTACATCAATATAACCTACTAAAAGCAAAAACATAGTCATTTGAGAATCCTAATTACCTTGTTTGGAGGTCAAAGCATGCTTGAAAGAGGGGTAGAGGTTCTTTTAAATCTATTGAAAGGAATGTTATACTAATTTAAGATAATTTTTGAGCTTTAAAACCTTTATAAACCATGAAATCGCCTTAAAAACATGAAAACTCAGTCAAAAAATGTAGACAGTCTAGGCACATGGGTCATTTTAAAGAGAAAATTAAGGTTTTTGGGAGCTACAGGTGGAATTTTGACTTGAAATTTTGTGAAAAAGGTCATAAATAATTGAGGAATAATTTATAAAATTTTAATTTCCATTTTATTAGTGGATCTACTTGATTTTTTATTTCAGACCTCAGCCTATTTGTTGGAGGTCACCATTGGAGCAATCATTATTCTGGAGTGCTACCGAAGCTTCTAAGCCCAAGTAAAAAGTTGAAAAGAATGGGATGATTTTTTTACATCATAATAAAACATTTAAAGAGTTTAAAACTCCATTTTTTATGCAAATCATGCTCATACTAGCTTATGCAAACAAATAGGCTTTTAGGCCAAAAAGGGTTTTTTTGACTTTTTAATCAAAATGTGATTTTAGAGTGTTTTGATAAAATGGTAAATGTCACATAATGATTTTTTTAGGATTTTTAAATTAGGGGAAGAGCTATTTTCACCTTGGTGAAGTTTTTTACATTTTGCAGTTTTAGACACCCTTACAAGCCTCCTGGTCAGATGTTCATATATTTCACCATGTGTAGAGTTTGGAAGAATGATCTCAGAATGTTTTGAGGTAACATATGTAATTATAATTAATTAACAATTGAGATAAATTGAGGTGTTTTGCTTTATGAATAATCACTAAGAGCGTAGGCAAACCAGAATGCAGTCAAAACCCCATAGGCAAATTTCATCCACATGGTAACTTGTCATATATTTTACATGGGAATCCAATATTTTAAAGGATGTCAAGGGGGTCAATTTGATATTCATAAATGTCAATATTTTTGGATTTGGTGGTCTGTATTTCATGAATTATCATTTTGAAGATTCAACTTTAAAACCCTCCTAAACCGCTAAAAAACCAATTTTGAGAAAAGTGGATTTTCTTGATATCAAATCATCATGGATCAACATAAAACATTTTATAAAATCAATTAAATTTAGATAGTATTATAAAAATGACAATATTATGTATGGATGTATAGATGAGGGCAAAAATCATGTTTTTTGTGGAAAAAAGAATGTAAAATGAAATACATAGTAGTTCAATGAAATTTAGTCAATAGAGATCTAATATTGATAATTTGTATTTATCCTAAAATATTCATTTGATTATAAATCATCCTAGAATCATCCCTACTAGTTCAATAAAAATGGCCAATCTATTGGAAAATAGAGCAAAATAGGCCTAGTCAACCCTATTGACTGAATGGCAAAAGTTTTCTCATCAAAATCACATATATAGTGATAATTAAAGTTGTTATAGGTCTAATTCATTATTTTTTTAGGTTTCATGGCTTCTTGTTTTAGGTTTAATGGAGTCCAAGTGCACAGATTAGCCTTTAGTCCTACTAGGCCTAATAGGCCTAGTTGGTCAAATGATCAACTTGAAGTTTGGCATTGGATGGATGTTTAAGGAGTTATAAAAGGAGTTTATAAAACATATTTTTGATGTTATCATGAATATTAATGCACATTTCATTCTTCAAGGTCCATTTTCATGTAAAGGAGAGCTATTTGGAGTTGATTGGTCAAAGCTTCATTTGATTGTTTGTTAACATCATGTTTTTCTCCTTAGTTTTCATGCAATCAAGGCTTGAGTTCTCCATTTAACGATTGGAATAACATCATTCATGATGATTGAATTGTCAAATATGAGCCCACCATCTCCCTTCTATGCCAAAGTTTGAAATTCCATGCATTTTTTATGGAGTTTAAGGATTATTTGAGAATTGATTGAATATTTTAAAAGGAATTAGTGTTGAGTTAATAAACCAAGACTAATACTTATTCCATTTCAACACCACTTTGGTTGGAAGTTAGGTCTTATACATATGTATTGGCTTTTTTTTTAGCTATTTTTCATTATTCTTGGAACTAAAGAAGAAACTATATTCTGGACCATACATCAATAAAAGAGATTTGTTTATTTTGCATATGAGTTTACATAAGTGGGATTATATTTCATTTTGGTAGGTCCCTTCCTCACCTATTACTTTCTATCTCAGCTTCTGTAGGTCATTTAAAGAGGTAAATAAGGAATTTTATAATCCAAAATTATTTAAATCCTTCATTTGAAATACTTATTCTTAATGGAAATATAAGAATTTTTATTGATTTATATGCATGCATTAGTCAATATCTTCTAGAGGATATAAAAAATTTAGGTGCATCACCCCATTAGATAGGATTTCCCTTTAGTTTGCCCTTCCCCTTTTCATCCCAAACTAATAGTATTTTAGTCTTAATAGATAAATCTTAAGGGAACCAACCCTCTCTGGAGGTTCTTCTTAGTAAAAAGTTACCCACACTTTGAGAAGTTCCAATTGTATTAGTTGGAGTGAGGGTGTGCTTTGTACATCTTCAAATAGGGTACAATCTAGAGTGATAACACCAAGGATGAAAGTGCAACTGACAAGTGTCAAGATCATGAGAGCTCAAGTTAAGATCTAATGATGAGTAGTGACTGACAGGGACAATGGACTCAAATAGATCTATAATACACATTTATTCAGTCATTCATAGATCAATGTAAACATAAAGTTAAAAATTTAAAGTTCTCAAAGATGAACATAGAGCTGATAAGTGTCAAAATCATGGGAGCTCAAGTCAAGATCAGATGGCTAGCGATGACTGATAGGGCTAGTGGGACAAAATAGATATATGGTGCATGTTTAATCATACCAAAGAAAATTTATGATGAGCAAAAATTTAGTAGGTCAGAGAATCTTGAAATCTAATGAGAAGCTTCTAAGTGTCAAGATCATGATAAAAGCTAGATAAATCAATGGAGTGCATTCAAGCCATACAAAAGTAGATCGATGATGAGCATAAGGTCAAAGAGTTATCAAGATCTTAAGAATGAATGAGGAGCTATCAAGTGGCACATTCTTAGAAACCTAGATCAAGATCAAGGGCCAATATCAAAAGTTGAGGCCAAATATGGTCAAGGTCAAACCAGAGAAAATATTTCAAAAGGATGCCATAGAGCTAGACACGTCAATTTCAAAGGGTTCATCACCAAAACCAACAACATGGATAAGCTATTAGTAAGGTGATCTTGAAGGTAATTGTGCCCCTTTTTACATGCCAAAATAAACTAATAGGGATAAATCCATGATAGAACAAGATCATAATAGATTGATCCAGTTATTAAAATTACTTTGATGCCAAAATTCAACTTTCAAACAACTTGATCCCATCATTGTAACCATAAAGATAATTAATGCAGGCTAGAAACATATTAAAAGGGATTGATATAGTTTTTATGGCTACCTTCCAAAAGTAATCTTGGGCATTATATTCTTTTCTAATGTCTTTAATGCTAGAATGATTAGAAATCTTGGTCATTATGCTCCCTTATCCATATTTATACACATGATCCCCATCTCTCTCATCCCATTATTCTATAAATATAGGGTTCTAAGCCTTGAAAATAATCCCCTCTCTTTGGCATGACTAGACTCTAACAAGATTTTTATTATAACACCTATTTGATGCAATAAAAGACTGAATTCCTCCATTTACAAGCTAAGTTGAAGTGTGTCTTATGAATTTATTGATGTGTTTAAGTGAATATATGTTTTCCTTTCCTTTGTTTGAGTTTTCTCAGCTTCATGCAATGTGTTGGTAGTTCTCACAGGTCATTCTAAGTTCATATATAGTCCATTTGTTAGTTTAGAAGTGGACAACTACCCTCCCATGCTAGGTTGATAGCTAGTCCATGCTTTTTTGTGAAATACTTATGTGAGGGATGATCAAAGAGTGAGTGAAGTGATATTATATAGTCTTGAATGTGTCTTATATTATGTATTGTGTAAGTATAAGGATCAAAACATTTGGTGCATCACCCCACTTTTACATGATTTCATAGATTATTATTAATCTCTCTCCCCTTTTCCTATCAAGAAACTAGTTTAGGTTTAGTATAGGTGATAGATCCAAAATGAATACAACCTTCTTTGGGGGTCTAACCTAGGATTAGGTGACCCACATCTTAGGGTCAGTCCCATATTGGACTAGGTTTGAGTAAGAAGACCTGAACACTCCCCATCTTAGCTAGGGTGAAACTTATGATGACAATATGACCTAGTCATAAGCATAACTATCCTTAACCTGTTTAACATTATTCCCCCTTGGAAACTATTTACACCTTTCATTTTCAAACTTAGGAGTTCTATTTAAAAATTGTATTTAATTTTTGAAGTATTTATAAGCCACTTAAATGGCCTTATTTGACTCAAAACTTGGATGGGTTGAGATCCAAATTTTTAGAACATCATAAAGTAAGTTTTAGATATTTTGTGTTGATATTTTTCCCTTAGACCAATAATAATTTAGGAGAGTATTTAAATGAGTCTTAGAAGACTTTTGAGGCAGCTCATGTGTCATTTATGGCATGGGATAATGACTTAATTTACTAAGGTATGGGTTTATTTATTTTCCATATGGTCTTGTAAGTGGAGTTATGGAGGGGGAATACTTTTTTACCATGATCTAAGAGATGGGAAGGGACACATGTCACATTCCTATTGGCTTATATATAATGGATTTAAGGTTAAATTATGAATAAAATATTTCATTGAGAGGAAATTTTCTCATTTGAAATTTATAAAAATGGGAAGTGGAGAAGAGAAGGAGAAAGAGGAAGATGAACTAGAGGAAGATCTTAGAGAAGAGGAACTTAGCCATTACCCAAACTTGTTGAATATATTCTTGAGTAGATGAAATAATGAGCTAAGTTAGGATTCCAAGTCCATTTTCATTAGTATTTGTAAGTTATCTTTCTTCCTTCCTCTAATTTTACTCATTTTCAAGAGGTGTAGGGCCACTTGGCCTACCCTCTTTTTACTATTACTTTCCATGGTTGTGCCTATGGCCACCATGTTGGTTTTATTGTTCACTTGGGATTTAGAGATATATAATCCCTCCTAATCTTATTAGTTATTTTAAAAATCTATGTATTTTTTAAATTTGATGTCATCAGGTTATTCATATTGGTGTGCAATTTCCTTGGCTTGTGTGTATATTTGCATGATTTTTATTTGACTGATTGAACCATATTTCTTAAGGTCCTTATATATATTAGCAATGGAAAGTGGATAAATTTCTCAATGATCAATGACATAGTTTGATTCTTTGTAATGAATAATGGACCTCTTGATGCTATTTTACTTATTATTTGGTATGGTTTGAGGTGTCTATGCCCTCCCATGGCCAAGTGATGGTAAGACAAGGGTGAGTTATCCCCATTTTATTCTTCTCATTTGATGACCCTATTTTTATTTTAAACTTATATGGATGCCTTGTGATATTTTAACATTTTAAATGGTGTTTTCATTTACTTCTATGCTAGTTTTTTGAAATGGAAGCCTTATTTTTTATAGTTGGGCTTATAGCCTCCTAGATGTATTTTCTAGTGATCACTTCTTGTCTAGTTTTTTTACTATCTAAACCTCCCTTTTACAGACTTTCCTACTTAACCATGTTGTGGTGAATGCTGAATATATGAGTCTTAGGCTTGGGGGTACCTAGGACTATCATTTGATGATGAAAAAAGGATGAGAGGTGAGCCCTCATTTGGTTGGTATTATGGTTACTTATGGAGTCTATGTGAATACAAATTTATCAACACCTTTTGTATAAGCTTGTAAATAAATTTATTGTAAATTTGAGAGCCACAATGATTGTATTTATTTAAGCTAAAAACATGTATATATTGGAGAATTTTTTTAATAAGTCATTAGTAATAGCATGATGCTTCTTAGCATTTCATTAATCCTTATATAGAATTTATATGTCTTTAAAAGTAATGGAAATTATTATTTTAAATTCAAATTCCAATTGTATATTATGTCTTGGACATTCATAACTTTGTATTTCTACAAATGGTTGAAAATAATAGCTTTTTCTTTTATAAAATTGTGAAATTAAATGATTAATGTGAAGCTATGGAAGATAGGTTGCGTTCTATTAATTTTTAAGCATTTAAATGCATTAAAATTTATCCCAAATTCTACTTTAATTTGAATTAATATTAATCTAAGAATTATGTAACTTACAATATAATTTTGGAGTTAATAGTGAATTTTATTAGGTTTTAAATTTATGGACTAAATCTCTTTATATTTCCTTTATAAATTTCCTTCCCTTTACATAATTATTTGGCACTAAATGGTCCATTATAAGGTTATAAATAATTTTGGTATGAAATTATGGTTTTTTTGAACCCATTTCCACTATTTTTTTTTTTAAATTCCTTGTGGTTTGTTGGATATATTTATTTTAAAAATATCACTTTGTAGAGTAGTTTCTATTAGCCATAGGCTCTTTGAGAGGGAGCTGAAACCTTTCCATAGGGTAGGAAAAATTATTTAGGTGTAAATAAACCATGGGACTACACCCTATTCTTTATTTATCATTTAAGTTTAAGAAACCTTCCTATAGGTTAGGAAACTTTAGTTTAACATGGTTGCCATGTGAACGGTGGTCAAAATTTTATTTAAAGCTACATGGATTTTGTTAGTATAATAGATATGATAACCATTGGATATTAGTATTATCCATGATAGTTAATTTTAATAGCCATCACTCAAATAAATTAAAACAAAAAAAATTAATTATTATTTAAATCCAAAACTTACTTTTATAATGTTTGAGACTCGCAACAAAAGAATTCAAACCAAAATGTTTTCTAAACAAATATACTTAGATTTTTTTTATGATGGTGGAGACTTATAAGTGGGGTGATTCCAAATTCAACCCTCCTCCATTTTTCATGCTATTTTTTATGCAATAATTTTTAAGACTTGTAACCTTATAGTTTTCTAGTTATGACCCCTTTCTCCTTAGGGATGCCTTAGACTTCCTTTACAACCTAATTAATAGTCTTTGTCCTTGAAATTGTAGATACCTAGTGACTCAGAGGTAGGATAACCCAAAAGGTGCCCCCTCAAATTTTTCCCCTTTCACTTGGAAGTGTTTTAGGATATGATAATTCATATTTTCCACTTTGTGCTTATTTTATCCCAGGGAGGCCTATTTGGGCCTTATTGGCTGTCATGGGTTTCTAGGAACCCCAAAATGGGTTGAACCAAAATGGTACCCATATTATTTTGAGTCCTCTTCAATATAAGAAAAAATTTAAATATAAAAATATAATTTTTCTAATTTTTTACCTTGTGGTAGCCATTAATCACTGTGGAGGAGCTTGAAGCTCTCAGGATTTGTTTA
This sequence comes from Torreya grandis, assembly GCA_037957365.1. Classification (NCBI taxonomy): domain Eukaryota; kingdom Viridiplantae; phylum Streptophyta; class Pinopsida; order Cupressales; family Taxaceae; genus Torreya; species Torreya grandis. The sequence continues at coordinate 1,377,597 of JARHVA010001973.1, read as the reverse complement.
AAAACCATAGGATATTGAGATCTATGATAAATTAAACCAAACACCTAAAAAAATCACACATGAATATTCAAATCACATATTAAAATTTTTAAATTTAAAAATATTGGTTTTGGTTAAAATCTTAGAGACTTTATTAATGGAAATCATTTAGGGATGAGAAAGGAGAGGAGGGATGACTATGAAAAAGTCATCCTACAACACCTCCTCCCTCCTTAAAAATCCAAGTTTTTCCAAATAAATGGATTATTTTGAGACTTATGTCATCCATGAGGATTTTAGATAACCTTTTTACTTTGACCAAATTTGATAGTCGAGATCGGTTTGATTTGACAGAGGAGATTGGGTGCACTAATCTCAAAGGGTTTAAACTTGATATTTTAGGTACCTTTTAAATTTGTATGAGGTATATTTGATATTTGTTTTATCACCCTTATTGAAGTCAAGTTAATGAAAAATTAGACTTAGTTTGTGTCTTAAGTGAGAACCAAGCCACACGATTGGCTTTAATATTTTGAAACTCTTCTTGAACTCTATTGTGAGTTAGGACATCTCATTAAAGTAAGTGGTTTATAGAAATCAACTCATTTTAATTGTACATTACTTTTTTTAATTAGGGATGTGATACTCACTATGACATCTTATCAATATGTAGGCTTGCATAAGAAAATGTAGGCTGATTACAGTAAGTGAAACTTGCATGGTTGCTTGTTGACGATGTGTCCACTTTCAAATTATCTCCTTATTATGTGAGAAATGCAGTTATGTAGAAGTTGAATTATACATTAACAAAAAAAATTGGCTTGTTTTTATGTTTGTTTTGTCATTTTGGATTTTAGGCATGACACTCTAGTTCTTGGTAAGAAGTATATGAACCCATTATGTGAATAAACCTAGTTCACTAAACAAGAGTTGATAAACCCTTGTATCATTCTTATTGCAATAAAAATGTTAAATTGATTATGTCACGAGTAATGGGTATTCCAAGTTGTATATTTATCTTTCCTTCATTATGAATTTTATTCAAATATTGATTGATCTCTTTTTTGAATGAATTTTGGGATGATTTTATTTTGTGCTTATGGGACTGTGCAAGTTGATTTTTCCTTCTTTAGTCTATTTGTAAATTTATAATGGTAGTATGTATGAATTAAAAGTAAAAAATAGGGTCCTTTGTGAGTTTCCATTAATTTTTTTGAATAACAAATTTATAAAGAATTCCTATTTTGGTTTTACTATACTACCTAGATTTAAATACTAATTTATATCATCTATATAGATTGTGAATATTTGGTTGGTGAGTTTTAATGGTCTTGACTTGATGATTTTCCTGATATTTGATTTTTGTATCTCTATTATCTAATTTTTCAACTTTAAAATATAACCTCTGTGTAGTAATAATCAAAAGAGTAAAAGGAGTTAACTTGTATTATTTTACATATATTAATTTATTCATATTTTTATATGTGATAAGTCATATGGATCTAACAAACCTAATTTTTGATACTCTTAGATTGGTGTTGTAGGTTTATAAAATAATACTTTTCTAGATTATGATGAATTAGCCTTGCTTGATGAATCAATTACATAAATTAATGAAATATTTACATTTGTTGGAAATGTACCATTACTACTCTGATTTGGATCCTAGGTTGATTAACCTACTTCATACATGAGTTGTAGAGTTAAATAATAAAATGTAATTTTACCTCTATATATATATATATATATATATATATTAAGAGTTGCTAGTTTTAAGGGTATCAATGAACATTTCAGGCACCAGACACTGTATTTGGTTATAATTATGTAAAATATGTTACTTGTGTTCAAGGGTTGTATGTATATTTTATGCATGATTCACTTCTCATGAGAAATTATAAAACTTTAGTTTTACTCTTTCAATGGAAATAATGTTGTAAATATTAGATAATACATATTTATTCTATTGAAATCCATTATTCCAATTTATTGTAATCTATATGTAGTTAAATATTTTTGGACAATGTCATAAACATGTATTGAATGTTAAATATATGGTTTACTTAAAGTAATATACTCAGTGCTTATGGAGACTCAGTTACTCTTGGAATGTATTAATTATATTGCTCACTAGTTTATTAAATTATTGGATTACTATTGGGATATTAAATTGGATTTAGAGGTAAAGCTAATTTTTATATGTAATTATGAGTATTTAGAGTTAAAACCTAACTTCATATGAATATTGGTGGTTAAACTTTATTTTCATTAGAATTTCATAGTTAAATCCATTGGCATAGTCATAATGCAAGTGATTACAAATAGGATAATTTATTTTATGATCATGTAACTAGCATTGATTTAACTCTCTTAGGGTTGTTTATAATTGAAATAAATATATGAGTTTATTATTTAGGGATGCGTGTGGTAATTATCAGTTGAACCAAACTGTATTTATGGAAATAAAACTAAAAATGCATCTTAGCAATTTTTAGCATGTCTAAATTGTGTAATACAAAATAGATAACACAAGTAAGCTAAGACCTCTTTGATTCCTTAGTGTATTTTGATATGATATATAAATGAATAAACTATGCATTTAATTTAGTGTCATTAAGTTGGTAATGAAGGTTCTTATTTATTTTGAATTGTACTTTGTATATGAATAACATTACATTGAATAATGGAAAAAGTAAGAATGTTTTTCATAAATTATCAATGTGTTATAGGGAATATATGTATATATCTTGGTATTATCATGTATTCAGTCCACATTGGTACTATCCATATTTGAATACACATCCATTGGATTATTCAATCCATATTGATGCAATGTAGCTAAATAAAGATGAATTACACCTAATGCAATAGTATGGAAAGGTGAAAGGTAAAAACTTATTATTATGTATTCAGTTCATAGTTTATATAAATATGGGAAGCCCTCATCCCCTTATTAGCTTAAGTCTATAAAATTAAAATACGTATGAAGCTCAAGTTTGGACTCAAATGGTTGAGCTCATTTATGACCTAAGGATTTAATCTTTTTAGTATGACATACCTGAAGGGACATAACTATTAATTAGTATTTTATTTGTTCATTTAAATCACAAAGATATTTTGTAGATATTGAGGGGACAATGTCCTAACAAGTGAATAATTCTATAAGAGTGTGTAAAGACTTTAAATGTAAAGTGATTAAAACAACCATTAGTGGATAATGTGTTCAAATTATAGGCTTAATTCATTATAACATTATGATCTCAAACTTTCCCACTAGAGACAATGCATTTATCAATTGTAAAGTAAGAGAGAATATGACAAACGGAGGGGGCAGGGATTGTTGTTTTGTATAATACTATAATTTGATTTTATTGAAATAAACATTATAAATAAACTTTAAAAAACAAATTTGATCTTAGTAAGTGATGAATGCTAAAGTAAAGGTAGTGTTATACTTTTATTTGATTATTGGTTAATGAAACATTTGATTTTATTTAGTAGTGTTTTTTATATTATATTTAAATATGAATAGTATAATATGTGATGCTTGAAGGAAAATTATCTCACTCAAATGGTTTACTTGTTAATGCTATTTTACTAAGTTACATATCTTAGAAACTTTATGATATGGCTTTAACTTTTTTGTACTCAACCACTATAAGTAACCCTTTTCATCCATTTTCTTAAGATGAGGGTGAATGCATGGGTATATATCTACAAGGGATTGTTAATGAGTTGAGTCCTAAACTTTTTTAATTTAACTCAATCATAAGGGGATATATATCCATGATTTTCTATATTCAGTATGTATGGGAAAGTTAATCACATGTTGATATCACAATTAGTATGTTATTGTAACTCTTGTGAAAGGTTAAACTTCTCTATTTGATTTGAACTCATGTGTGATCTACACTACCCTCTAGTTCATGGGATCACCATTAGATAAATATACATATGTGTTTTGTTATAATTAAATGGGTTTACATACATTTTATTAGTAATCACAGGTTGAGATAAATACATACACATCCTTGATAATTCTAAAATTTTGAATTTAATTTTTTGAGGAGGTGACATGAAACTTGTAATTCCTATTATTTTAAACTATTTTGTATGTTCCATTTGAACATGAACCCAAATTTGTATGAATATATACTCAATTATATGCAAAGTGAGTGTATAACATGACACATACCCTTATTATCTGTATCAATGTGCCAATGCTTGTCATGTATCTAAACCATTTTGAATCTTTGAAATTTGTACTCTAATATGTATTTATACTAATGGAGGGTTATTTCTCCATGACAATACCACTATAATGTACCTCTTTTGAGATTATGGATGTATCTTGTAAGTCACTCATATCAAAATAATATCAACACATAATGTCATGTATAAAGATAACATCATGTAATATAATTTAACTTGTGGAGAATGTGTCATCATAGTACTATATTTGTCAATCAAGGCATAAATATAATATATGTAATTCAAGGCATGTAATTTCCATGTATAGGTAGATGTTTCAATGAACAATGTAATACAAGTATAACTAAATAAGCCTACACATTAACAATTCAAGATGGAAATAAAAAACCACTCAATGTTATTAAGCTCAACAAGCACAAGTGTTAGTGTCACACATAAGGCCAAGGGCCACTACCATGTCCCACTTTTGGATATAAGAGTGAAAAAGGACCCTTAGAATTGTTCTTTGGTGTTTACATTAGGCTAAGGAAAAGACACTTAAAAAGGAAACACTAACTCCTCTTAAAATTGTAAAACGGTACCTTTTGATTAAGTTGTTATAATTTTAACTTAAGGAGGGGGGTTTTTGAGTTAATGGAGCTCACATAGTCATAAGTGATTTGAAAATAAATTTAAAATTATAAAATATTCCACTTTCCCTCCAAATAAAGAACCCAAATTGAGGAGTAAGGTGTATAAGGAGGATTTTGATTCATTCGAAAGGGTTATAAATGATTTGATATTTGAATTCATTGAGTCTAATCATGAAAATTCTTGACTTCTCCTTGAGGATAAAACCCTTAAAGGTAGATTGGGATTAAGGATAGAAACCCTTGATCTCATTCTTAGGGAAGCTTCACTAAGAAGTTGAAGAGCACATTTGACAATCAAAGGTTTTTTTCAACACCATTTTTCCTTTCATCAAGTGGGTGAGTAGTTTGGATGTCTTCATGCCAAGGAAAATGCTCTTAAACTTCAGTGATTTCATTGGAAATGAAAATAAACCCCTAGGAGAGGTCAATGACCCCTCTAAAGGGCTAGGCTAAGGTGTTTCTAGGGATGTTTTAGCCTCTTTTGATGTTCAATAATAATAGGGTATTTATTGATAAATTTGTGATTTATTTCTAGCTATTTTACATTCAAAATTTTAGTTTTAGAGCCAAGATTATTGGTTAGAATTATTGTAATTTTTTTATAATTTTTGGAGTAAATAAATATCTATTATATGCCAAATTTGGGCACTTATAACATTCTAAATTTTATTTTAGTAGCTAAGGTTTGATAAAATATAATTATTTTGCTAGGGTTTCAAGGAAACCCCTTGTTTCAGTTTTGAGCCCTAAAAAGGGATATTTCAGCCACATACAAGGGACATAAAATGTCACAAAAAATAAGGCCACTGGATATATTCAAGAATACATAAAAATTTCACATCAAGGATGTTGCATCAATCAAGGCCTAGGGGTCACACAAAATAGTGAAGCACAAAGTCTCCTATCAATGGAGTATATAACAATAAACCTAGTCTACACCATCCATATATATCAATGTCACATATAAATATAATGACATATCATGTACCAATATGTAACTATCAATATATTTTTAAGAAATATATGTATCTCATCATGGTAAAAATTCCATATAAATATATAACCCATAATAGTGAAAAATGTGGAATAATATGCCCTTAATATCAACATGGCCATTATGTATAGATAAGACCATCATCTATATGTCCATGTGTAAAATGTATGACTAACAGATCACTAAAATACCATTAAATTTATGTGTGTATATAAATAATGTGTCATCTATGAAACATGTGATAAATAAAATATGTAAATAATATAATATAAAAATCATGTCATTCCTAGATCCTAATTTTGGTTTTTTTTTTGTATATTTGAATGTTGTATTTTATGATTTTGATTTTTTTGGAATATTTGAAATTTGATAGAATAAAACCAATGATCACATTAATGGGAGTTTCATGGTAATTGAATGTATTAGATGGGGGAGGGTTCCTTTGTCATGGATGGGAAGTATCAACTATGGGTGGATCAAGGTTTGATAAGGATTCATTTGGTGTACAATATATATCATAATCATTGTTCATGGAACTCATAGTATAACTATTAAATATGTATGGTCATGGACTATATGGTGCCCACTACATAGAAGGAGGGAATCTCATTTATCGTATTCTCTATGAAATATGTTGAGCTGTCTGTTATGATAAATGTGTATGTAATATATGAGTTATCAACCTATGTGGTTTTTGAGTAACACTCTAATGTAATCAAAATTGAATAGTTGGATATATAGATAGGTCATGTGTAATTATTGACTATGTATTCTTGAATATGTGTATGAACCACTTCTAAATAATGATCTTGAATAAGTGTATCAACCATCTCTAAATAATGATATTGAACATGCATGTCAATGATCTCTAAATAATGATCCTAAATATGCATATCAACCATATCTTAATAATGATCCTAAATTTATGTATCAACCAATCATGGTGGTGGTGGGGGTGCATGAGGATATATCAATGATTGTAGAGGATAATCATACCATATGCTTGGAATTATAAGTACTTTATTATAATGGATCTAATTTATTCATTAATGTACTATAGAGGTGACTATATGAATTTTTTGCATCTAAGGGAATCCTAATAACATGTTTAATACCCCATTTCTTTATAAAACCAAGAATGATTTGGTTAATATGGTTGAGTCTTCCTAAAGTGGTAATATTATGCATCCTAAGGTATTCTATTTTTATCTATAGAATCTTTTTAATTGCATTTGATGTATATTATAAATATTTTCATGTGTACCTCTAGGATTGGAGAGGTTCCGTCATTCAAACATTCTTACTTAAACCATTTTCAATAATAACACTATGTTTAGGTTGTTTATTGATGCAAGATTGTATTCACAATGCATGAAAATATGAATCATCATCAATTATCTTATTGTCATTGAATGTGATCATTTGAAATTGAGATGTAATATCATTAAGTATATCAATTATTGTATCTAATTATGATCATATTTCACTAGTGGAGGAAACTTGATGTATAAATAATGTACCTCTGAAGTGTTTTTAATTTTTATTGTTTCATGTTTAGGAAAAGGATCACTAAAGATCTTAAATTTTTTATTTCCATTGTGTTATGATGTAGATTCCTCTATATAAGTTCCCAAATTTATTATATTGACATATATAAAATCCTTTATCATATGTCTTAAATTAAAACATGTGTTCATTGAATGCCCTATAATTTGATGATACTCACAATATGCATTATCATCATAGCTCCTTGGTCTAGGTTTTCTTGGATCAAGTTTTTTTTGGAGGAAGGAGTGTGATAAGGTTAAAATTGAGTAAATTCATTAGTAGAACATGAGTATGTGATGGTAATAAAGATAACTACCTATTTGGTGGAGCTATCAATTATAATTGGTTTGTGATTTGAAATAGTCAGTGAGGTTATTGTAGGTTTATAACAACAAAAAAGGGTTGAATCATAAGATAACATGCAAGTGTGATAAAATGGTGGATTAGGACCTTATTTATGTTTTCAAGTCATGCATGGTAAAAGTGTGTCAAGCTTATCATTGTTAAGTACTAAACACCATATTTTAGTAACTATACTTTTTTAACTTAACACTACATTAGTCAAGGATTTGTAAAATCTCTAATCAGATTTAGTTGTCATATTCACCTTATAAGCCTTAATAATAAATCACATTCTAATTTTTTTAAATATATTTTCTCAACAAATCTATATGAAAAACATCATGAATTTAGAAATAATGGATCATAGAGAAAGTATTTAGGATAAAGGACTAATTTTGTTTATGCTATCAAAAGGCCCAAAAAATATCAATGAAAACTTGATTTTTATAAATCAATCAAACTATTATTTAGAGGAACATAAAGAAATAATTTATCCCCAACATGATGTTATATAGGCACTCTCTTTAGATTAGCACAAGTTTTTTAATTACCATAGGATTCCTTAAGACTTTTTTGAATGATCATATTTTCAAGTCATACTCATGGAATAACTTAGGATCCACGATTACTTTACTATCTTTATTTAAATTTGACACTACCAAGGATCAAATTGAAATCAAGGAATAACTCACATTCAAAAACAAGAGAGAGTCAAGATAGAGAACTAAATAAGAGTAAATTAATATCTCATAATAATGACATGAGATATGACATTAGATAACATGATATGAATTGGTATTGTAATGTACATAAAGGAAGTAGGTATATATATATATATATATATATATATATATATATATATATATATATATATATATATATATATATATATATATATATGTATGTATGTATGTATGTATGTATGTATGTATGTATGTATGTATGTATGTATATCTTAAATCAGATCATGATTCCATTTCATTATTAACCACATAATAGGAAAATGTGATTATCCCATAAATAAGTGGAAACCTATTGGATAACATAAATGCTAGTACTTATCTTATTCTACTAGAATACATGGGTAGTCAACTTCTACAACTATTGATTCAAAATAAGAACGGATGATCTATATGAGGCTCACTAAAAAGAAACATTGATCTCAAAATTAGGTATAAAACACATGATGAATCGTTGGACATCCACTCCCCCCATAATGCTAAACTAGGTGGAAGATGGTTATAGTAATGAATGTATCTCATAAAGTGAGGTGAAGTGTTGAAGTAGGTGATATGTGATAAAAATATTGAAAACATGAGGATAGGACACAAATAGGTCCAAAATGATGTACAAATCAATAAAATTCATTTGAGGTGCTATAAACATATTTTGATAGGGGTACCTAGTGAGTGTTACTAAAAGATTTTATCACTAAGTGCTTTAACAAAGGTGGGATCCAAGAGACTTCACGGTGGGATAATACACATAGATGTATAAAATATGGGAGTGAATACTATAACTTCCATTAGAAAAAATAAAATAAAAATCTTCATTTATGGTTTGATAAAATATGTACTTGATATGATACCCATGCACAAGTGAATAATGCATTATTATTGTGTAAAATAAAGAAATACATGTGCACATAAAAAAGTGCTTATCATGCAATCAAATGATATATTTTATAAAATTATATAAGGTGCATTTAAAGGGGCATTAGATATATAAAAAATAATGGCATGAGTGGAAGTGTTAGATAAAACTAACCAACAACTATTGAATAGGGTGAAAAAAATCCTAATAATCTAAATGTCCTACATGAGTGGCCTGAAATACATTTTTTTAAACTAACATATGTTGGGGATGATAGAAGTCACTCACCACATGGAATAATCACCATGTTGAGGTAACATAAATTAAAAATAATTTATTAATTTATGATTGAGTGATCTATATCCACTTATTTAATCTTGAACATGTTCAAAAATGCAAAAGGAGTTATGCCACAAAAGTGTTCCATGTGAAAAAAGAGAAATTTTTCCTTGATATGGTCCTAGAAACTTAGCCATGTGTGGTACCCTATATAAAAGGAGGAAAAAACAAATAATCTACATTACATGAGAATAATCTCAAAGACTGAGTCAGACACCCATCAAAAGTGTAACAAATGGCCATAAAATAATCCAAATGTCAGACAAAACAAGTGTGCCAATAACGCCAAGCAAGAATGATTCCACCCAAAATATAAAAAAAGACATATAAGAGAAAAAACTAGAAAGTTAATCTCTCACAACTACATATAATTTCATAGTGAGTTACAATACAAGATTTAGAGAAAAATAGGAAAAAAATACAAAATTTTAAGTTTGTATAACATAAATGAAATATGGTCACATATATGGATTCTAAAAAAAACATATGCACTAAAAAATAAAGGAAAAAATACTTTGGTTCATAAGATAGGAGATGGGAAGACCCATGAATGAGTGTACCATAAGAATACTTAACGTGAAAATGGATTTTGGAAAAAATTAGTGTCATATAGCAATAGGGGTTTTCTCCACAACATTATCACTAAAATCATGATTCAAAAAATAAGAGCCTTTTAGGAATCCCATATCAAGAGATGTGTCCTTTAGAGTGCAAGTAGGTCCAAAAAAATAACTAGAAGGAGCCCTTGGGGAATAATCACCTAAAGCTTAGGGTCATAATGTAGATGATTGTTGGCACAAGGAGTTGAATACTAAAACTAAACAATTTCATATGAGACTAGCTGTTGGATGTAGGGGATATAATGTTGTAGACATAGGAGAGGGCTTTAAATGACCTTATCAACTTCAGAATTTTGCCACAAAAACACTATTTTTTTACAAAATTATAATTTATATAAAGTTAGTGAAGTGAATATTTTATAAAAAAATATACAAATGTCACATGTATTAAACTTGCAATAAATTTAAAATAAATTATAGGAAACATAGCTTCTGATTTTTATAGGAGTCCTTAACTCTTAAAACTCACAAACAAGAACTATCTAGCAAAAAAAATCATTTTTTTCATTTTTTTAAAATTCCATGAAATTTATCTAAAATTATTAACACTATCTAAAAAAAATAAGATTTTTATAGAAAATTTTGAAAACTTTTAAAAAAATCCAAAAAATGTTGATTCAAACTAGATGAAATAAATTGTAGATGGTTAAATTTGGATTTATATGTTAAACTAGTCGAGTACACTTGAAAAATATATCTCAAGGCTCTATCCTTTATTTTAACCTCCCTTATAACCAAAAGGCTCACACTCTCCACCTTAATAGGTTTTATTACTTATTTATTAGTCCAACATTGATTACTCTAATTATCTAGATCACCTATAACTAAAACATACCTAAAATATGATATATATCCTTCACTATTATTACATAACCTCAACAACTTTCCTTCCTAGATATTTTCATTCAAAACAAGATAATAATATTGAGGTTATTATCTCTGCTTTAACACAAGTGTCCTTACCCTACCAACACTCAAATTTTTAAATATTTTGATATGTACGGGTCAACCTAAGAATGTAATTAACCCTTATGTGAGGATAATTTCAAAGGAGCTAATATAAATACAAGTCAAATCTTATTCATTATTAATCTATAAAATATCAAGTAATCAACTCTTAAAATTAGACATACTATTGAAATTCAAAGCACACAACTAATATATTATATCCTATTCATTCCTATTTGCATATCATTCATAAGAGTAACCATACTACAAGTCTGAAGTTCTTAAAAGACAACCAATGAGCCATATTTTCCAGTTTTCAAGCTATATCACTATGTGCATCTTCATATAATATATTTCAGCCTTGTACACATACATTACCACACATAGGGGAGAAATACATAAATACAAGGCCCTCCTTGGATTATTGGATATTTAGATAATGTTAGAGGGGTATTTAAGGTTAACTCAACACCATGAGCCCACTAACCAATTTTTGTTAAGGTAACCTAACCTAAGGTTGAGAACTAGGGTTTTGAGATATAAACAATGACACAAATCCTATGTGTGAGATCAAGATACATTATATTAAAGGTGATAGAAAACCTATAAATATCTAGGTGGTCATATATTGATATAATCTATGTTCTGTAAAATATAATTATGTTAATATTCAAATAATAACATCAACGTAAACATCCACAGGTCAATGTAAGAGTTTGAGCCACCATAAAGAATATTTAAAAAATATAATAACTAGTTTCTAAAAACTAGATAACCTATTTACATGCTTGTATATATCATATTTTTTTCACATCATTTCATAATCTAAGTATTATTTATTCTTCATAATTGTGCAATAAAGATATTGTTTGACATTGTACTTAATATATTTTATACTTTCATAATTCAACACTGAAATTGAATATCATAAACTAAGTTATTTAATTATCTTGATTTAAAGAATATGTTATATCACTCTTGAATATCCTATTCCTCATAACCGTTATTCCAAAAATGGGTTAAACATTTGGTGAACCTGACCACTAAGTATTATTATGCAAAACCCTAGTTTGACTAAAGGTTTTCCTAATTTTTTGATTTATGAAATGTTATAATATTAAAAATTAGATTTACTTTTATTATAAAGGAATAAATCATGTTTAATATGGATACATCTAGTACTTATTTCATTTAACAATATATGATGATAGTAAGTGCTTTTTATTTCCCATACATTGTTAAATCAATCAAATAAATAATCAAGTGGAGTAACCAAAATGGTCAATATAAAGAGATTATTTCAAAATTTAATCAATTTTTTAATCTCTTTTTAAAACTCTTATTGGAATAATAGTGAGCATATTCCTCCTAACCCTAAGGAGGGTTATAGATACCATCCATATAACCAACTAAATTTATCACTTTTTAAAGGTGTAAGATGGCCCATCCTATGGTTTCAAATAAAAGTAATCAATATGCCCTTCCTCAAACCCCTCCACCTCTTGCATCTACTTTAAATGATATGTGTATGCATATTCAATCCAAATAACCTAGGGTTTGTGCTTATGAATCCCTAAAATATCAAATAATTACTTTGATAAAGTTAATATAAGAGATACAAAAGAGAATTCAATATTTTAGTTTAAAGATCACATCATTCGAAAATTAGATTACATACCTACATAATCCAAAATATGCTAGTTCCCAATCAGGTCTTTGCATCTTCATCTTGAAATTTTATACCCAAAAAGGTTTCATATATAAATTAAAAGCTACAATAAAATACATCTAGAAAAAGTGATTCAAAAATTGAACAGGTTAATAAGAGTTCAAGTGAAATCCTAAGAGAAATGATTTGCAAAAAAGTGATCAAATTACCCATATAAATCATATAAAGGGATCATAATACTATTGTTCATATCATAAAATGCATGGGAATAATACATATTATTATTTGTATTTAAGACAAATATACAAAATACAATTAATAGTGGTGATCCTATAATAGAAACATCAATGTAAGCAAATAAGCATTCTAAAAAGAGGGTTTCTAACAAAGGAGTTTTCAAATCAAGACATGATTACAAGATAAAATGATACAAATATGGTTTCTAATGATCCAAACATAATAAATATTTCATGTATATAGGAAAAAAATGATAAGGGAAATACTAAAAAGTCTATACTTTCATCCTCAAATAAATAAGTCAAGGCACAAGTTACATGTTTTTATAGTGTTCATGCAAAGATATATGACTCTTCTCCAACCCATAATGAAATGCAACATTTTGACATTGATGAACAAATTTTCAATAAGGAAACTCCCATCTATGGTGAATTTGGTTTTTCATATAGGGATGCTGAAATTGACATATTACAAGTTTAAGAACAACCTAGTAATTTACATGTCTCCTATAATAATTATTGCATTGATGATTATGATCCTAATAATTTGGAAGAATGGTATGATCCCAATGATACTAATTTCACAGCATATGAAAATGACACACATGATATAAGGCCTCCACAAAGGAATCCCCTTGATTATATTCTTATATTCTAACAGTACTTTCCCATTATCAACAACATCTTTACTAATAAAAATTCCAAAAAAATAAAAAATCTAGAAAATACAAATTTATTCAAATAAGTAAAAAAATAGAAAAAATATTTATCTTTTCACATGCTTTATATATTTTTCATATGTTTTTTACTTTGTATTAGTAGATATAATATCATTTTTATACATATATATATTTCATGTTTACTTGAGTTTGATACATGTATACATTATACCCACAAATATCTCAAGCATGCAAATGTCAGACCTTTCATCTTACAACATGATACACTATTTTAGGGGCATATTTATTCTATATGATCATGATTGACACATGTTCTATTATTTTATGATAATTTATGATTATATTACTAAGATTATATATCTTACACATGCATATAATCATGATACAATCCTACATAATGTATTTGATATGTTATTCTACATGAAATTTTGCTAACACATATATGAAATTTTTAATATGACATAATTATGCTAGTTTCTTATGTCTCATCACTTCATCTATTTACATTAGCTTACTTAAGTGTATTTTTTTTTCTTATTTGTCTTTCTTGTGCAATATTTTAACATGTTCCTTTTTTTGTTATCCGCAATGACCTGAGTGTTGCTTGTCTATTTGGTGTGTGGACATTTGAACATGTCCTTCACTTGAGTGTGTGGCATTAGAACATACCCCTTATTTGATGTCTCCTTAGACCCCTTATTGTGTGACATTTGAGTACTATTTCATGTGTGCTTGATTTTTTTATGAGCTTGTTATGTTATAGACATTTCCATTATTCATATCATACATCTTAAGGCTTTTTATGTGTGTATAATATGATTCTAATTGATGTATCTACTTCAACATGTCACTACAATATGCTTCTTTTACTACATGATCCATATAAATACAACATAATTGTCTTATCCTTTTGAGATAAGGCAATTGTCACTTTTATAATCCATTCACCTCGAAAGGGGGGGAATATATGTGGTACATGTCATAGAACACATGAATCCACATACATACAGTTGACATAATGGGTAGAATTTGATTTAGTTTACATAGTTTACATGATCCAAATATACATTTTGGGATAAAATTGTATGCATTGGGTATAGATTTGGGATAAATATTTTTAGATGTGTGATACATGTTATACACATGTTAAAAATAAAAGGTTAACTTTTTATAAATACTTCAGCTTGATACATATTCTAGGTGAAAATGAACCAAATTACAGATACACTTTCAAATTATACACACATTTATGCACCAACCTTACTAAGATGCATTGTTTGAGTTTTTTTAATTTACTACAGTAGTTGATTCTTTTTTATTAGTGTGATTAAGATCATGCACCCTTGATGGATTTAGAAATATGGTTCTATTATTGTGAGTTGATATGGTTATACCATTCAACTTGAGTGAGATTGTCTAAATCGGCTAGTTGGTTATATGAGATATTGCTACAATTGAGTTGTGAGATATAAATTTTGTGCTCTCAAAGGACTTAGAATAATTAATACTTATATCATATTAGGGGAATGACCACCCTAAAATTCTCCTCTTCACATCTTCAAGGTTCAATTGTGAACCTCACTCCAAAGATTCAAATAAGAAGCATCTCTACCAAGATAAACTACTAGGGGGTAATATGGTTACACCAACACACTATACTCCTTCCTTTATCTCTTTCTTTCAAGTAATTTTCAAATTATTAATTTTTAGATTATATACACTGATTACACCTGTAACATGCTCTTGGTTCTAGGTCATTAATATGAAATAAATTCAATTGGGCTCACATAAAGATAAGGTATGTTTTACATGCCACAGTACATGTTAGGAATTAGTCCTAACACCCTTGCTTTCACCTATCAATGAATTACAATGCTAACCATGTGCACATTTGTTGCCTCTACAATCTATCTACATTTTTATTCTTTCCTTTCCACCTTGTTTACCTATATCCATATTTTTCTCACCCATTCTATCCTCAATTTGCATTTTGAAAAATCAAAATAATATATATATCTTATATATTTTAGCTTATAGTGTTTTCATGTGTGTTTTATTTCTGGATCTATTTCCTTTTAATATATAAAAATAAATAACATATGTGTGTGTGTGTGTGTACATACATACATATACATATACAGTATATGTATATGTATATGTATATACATATAATTACATATACATATACATATACACATACATGTGTGTGTGTGTGTGTGTGTGTGTGTGTGTGTGTGTGTGTGTGTGTGTGTGTGTGTGTGTGTGTGTGTGTGTGTGTGTGTGTGTGTGTGTACATATACATACATACATATGTATATGTTCCATTATAATCTATTCACCCTTGCTTTCACCTATCAATGAATTGCAATGCTAACCATGTGCACATTTGTTGCCTCTACAAGCTATCTACATTTTTATTCTTTCCTTTCCACCTTGTTTACCTATATCCATATTTTTCTCACCCATTCTATCCTCAATTTGCATTTTGAAAAATCAAAATAATATATATATCTTATATATTTTAGCTTATAGTGTTTTCATGTGTGTTTTATTTCTGGATCTATTTCCTTTTAATATATAAAAATAAATAACATATATGTGTGTGTGTGTACATACATACATATACATATACATATATAGTATATGTATATGTATATGTATATACATATAATTACATATACATATGCATACACACACACACACACACACACACACACACACACACACACACACACACACACACACACACACACACACACACACACACACACACACACACACACACACACACACGCAGTATGTATGTGTGTGTGTGTGTGTGTGTGTGTGTGTGTGTGTGTGTGTGTGTGTGTGTGTGTGTGTGTGTGTGTGTGTGTGTGTGTGTGTGTGTATGCATATATGTATATATATATGTATATGTATATGTATATATATGTATGCATGTATGTATATACATATAATTACATATACATACACACACACACACACACACACACACACACACACACACACACACACACACACACACACACACACACACATGTATGTATGTGTATTTATATACATATATAAATACACACACAAACACACACACACACACACACACACACACACACACACACACACACACACACACACACACACACACACACACACACACACACACACACACACACACACACACACACACACACACACACACACACACACACACACACACAGACACACACACACACACACACACACACACACACACACACACACACACACACACACACACACACACACACACACACACACACACACACACACACACACAAGAATGAATGGAAATTAGTGCTAGCAGTCTTTCATTTGAAGCCAACCCAAGTGTAAGTACATAGGTTTTTCAAATTATTTAAGTAAAAATAAAGTTCATAAATTTAACTATTCTAACTGGGGCATGTGTGAGCAAGAGAGTCTAAAGATACATGTCGAACCTTATTAACACATACATAAACAATTTTAGATAAAGATATGATGGAAAAAAATCCTTAGTTTATATTATATATGTTATTTGTTTTGTAATAAAAAATGTTGAAAGAATTTTAAAGTTTCAAAATTTAATAAACCTAGGTAATATAAGGTAGAAAATGTATTTTTTGGTTATAAAATGACTAGTAATGGTAGTAGGGGTAGTCACTCACTACTTTGGGCTTTTCACTCTCTAGTCTCTTATCTTAGTGGAAATTGTTTTGGTGTTAATATTTTATAATAAACCACCTATTGTTTATAATTTTTATAAATATAAAATTATTATTAAAAAATAAACCTAATTTCAAACTAATTTTATAGAGGATTGCCTTTCACCTCGTTAAATTAGTTGTAGGATAACATGTTTGATTTCAAGCCCATTTTGGATATTTTTATAGAGTTAAGAAAAAAAATTGTGTTTGTCTTATTTTATTGAGTGATAGAGGCTCATGGGCTAACCCTAATACATTTTAAAAATACTTAATGGTTTCATGGAAATTACTATTTTGAAAATTTCAAAGTATGAATTTTCCTATTTATTTTGTAAATCTATTGTATAAATATGAAAAACTAATATATTTGATAAATCATCAGTTATTACACAAATTTATGATCTTGGAATATCATGTAACAAAATAATGACCAAAATTAACATTGTTTCTTTAAAATTCTTCCCTAGTTATGTAAAAACTCAAGGATGATTTAAGTCACTAGGCATTATTGTGTTACCATAATATTTATCTCAATCCCTATCTTTCAATTTTATTGTTGATTTTATTCTATAATCTATTAAATGAGGTTGTTTTCATTCCCCACATCATTATCCAAAAATATTAAGATGTTATACTTGAACAACCTAGAAAGATTCACCAATTTTTCCATGTATATAGCTACTTCTTTGGCCATTGTTTTAACATTAAAAAATAATGGTGTCAAATCCTATTGAGGTATTATTTTTATTTTGTTTTCTAAAATGATACATAGAATAATGGATATAGTTAAAAAAAATAAAAATAAAAAATAAAAATGTGTTAGATATATACTAGTGTGAGTTAATACAATATGGTGTGTTGTAATAATTAATTAGTCTAAATTAACATTAGTTTGTTAATATATCTTAGGGAGAGTGTTAAAATACCCTATAAATAGGTTGAGTGAGATAGATAATAGATAGAAATCACATCCTAAAAACTTGGAAGCCAAATACGTATATAAATTTTCTTAATGTTTAGTATATTTTATCCTAATATGGAACATGTTTTCCCATTATTGGTATCAGATTAATTTTTTAAGTCTATGAAGAATAAATTAAGGGTAGGGAGATCTAACAGGTGAGCCCTATGACAAATTATTTATTTTATTTGTAAATAATTTTATATTAATTTATGTTTTATGTGTAGCAGCAGTGTGATTGCAAAGGTTGAGCAACTAATTTTTTTGATCTAATAATTTTAGAGGGGCATTGATTCCCAAATATGATGTAGGAGAGAAATGAAAAATCATTAAGAGGCATTAGAAATATGAGGAGTGGTATGAAATATAAAAATTAGATCAATTTCTACAATAGTTATGTGTAAGATGAGATAATAGGTAAAATAAATGAAATTACTTGAGTACATACATTTCATGGCACATTGTACACTCTTATTTGTGATTCCTTGGAAGGGTCTGAATTATTTTTAGTGCTAGAGAGGAAAGTGTGGAGTTGTTTGAAAACACTTGGTGAAAGAAGGATTCCTTGGATAAGGAAAGAAAAAGGTGTCATAATGAAAGAGATGAAAAATATTAAACCTATCCCATATAAAAAAAACATAAACATTAAGCATGGGAAGAAGAGTACCCAAAAATTTCATAGAAAATTTGTACAAGAACAAGAACAAGAAATAATAAATATTTCATTATAATGTTTCTATAATTTGTAATACATTATTCAATTTTATGGTTTCATTAAATTTCATATTTTTTTAGTTTTTTTCTTAAAAACTATAGAAAATTTTTAATTTTTTTATTTGTCTACCTGAGATATTGATTAATTCAGTTTATCCCAGACCAGGAAGAGTCTATCATTGAAAATTTATCACATTTTCCCATATTTCATCATTAAACATCTCTCTAAAATAGTTTATTGCAACTTTTATAGGTCTATATATTTAATTGTTTTTTGTAGTGTGTTTTTAGGCTTTAAACCTGACATGGAGAAGTTGAATTTATTGAATATCTCCCATCTATTGAGAGTATTGGGATAAATTTTTTCCATATGTTTTTTTACTCTACTAAAAAAATTCCTAGAATGATTTAAATCTAGATCTTGTACTTTTTTTATTTAATTTTTTGTTTCCATTTATTGTAGTTATGCATAAAAAATGCTTTGGAGGATTTTTATAAATTTTGAATCTCTTAAACCAAGAGTTAGTTTCAATAATTATTTTTCCATATAGTGTAAAATTTTATTATAGTCATAGTGGTATAAGGATTTTGTACTATTTTTAATGGTTTATGATTTTTTTTTTTTTTTTTAATTATAAAAATTGAACCTAAAAGACTTAAATTTGTACATGGGTACATTGTTGGGGGGAAAATACGAAACTCAATGCACTATAAAACCATTAATATTAAAGATAAATCTTGATGAGTGAACATAAATTCTAAGGTGGTTGGAGGAAATGAAGGTATGAGGTCCATTACCAATTTCAAGCTCACATCTAACTCAGGGATTGGCAGTTTCTTTTAGTGGAAAAACTCAAAGAGCCTAAAAGATAATAAAACTTAAGAGTTATTAGTCATAAATGATGGTGATGATGTATTCTAGATACTGAGTATTTAGAAAACCTATTCATAAAATAGAAAAGCAGAGGATGGTGACTAGTATAGTCATGGTCATTCTACTATTTGTGATATAGTGGCAATGATCAAATGTAATGGATATAAACACAAGGTTTAGTGAGGTGGAAAAATCACACTAAATATATAGTGAGGAAAAATTCCACTAATTTTTTTTACCTATTTGGTGAAGCACAAAAAACTAGAGTATAATAAAGGAGAAGTTGATGCCCCTATAACACTTGTAGTGAGTATTGTGTATGTCCCTACTTTATTTTTATAAATATCAGTAAGACTCGATCTGATTGATATCAATTTGAACTATGTATGTCCATTCATAGTTTTGGATATTGTATATACTTGATATTTTTCACATTTAAAACTTTACTCATGATTTCACTTACATAACTTGTCAGTGCATCAATATCCTTGAGTGCATGTCTAAAGGAGTGCACTGAGAAAGGGGTTGGTTTGATTTGTGATATTTTTGAAGAGATGTTTACAGAAAATTATATCATATCTTTAATAATATCAATTTGACCTCCACTAAGTCTCTTTTTTTCTTCCTTCTCCATCTTATGCCTAGTTATCCTAGCCATCATGTATTTATACTTTATTATCCTAGTTTATACATTATATTTCTTACTTATTTATCCCTGTATTATATCATCTTGGATAGTATAATTATGAGTATGTCTCTATTTTTTGTATTATATCAACCTAGATTATAGAGTTTTTAGTCAGTCAACACTCAATCAAATTTATTTGCTTGTTAGATAGCACCATCTTATAGTTTTAGGTGATTTATGAGTTTGGATACATATATACAAGGGTCATAATTATTATTCCCAAACATAAAAAACACACATTTCTCAAATTTCACTTTCATTTCTTCCCTTAAGTAGTAAAAGGAGGAGTAATAAGTTAAAGTATTATTCTTGTAGAGGTCAAGTCTCACTCAAAGGCTTTGAATTTGAATAGGAGGAGTTGAACCAAGGATGTGCCACATAGTATTTAGAGTCCCTAAGGACATATAGGTCTCATACTTTCTATATGAGATCTTCTCCTATAACATATCTTTAAAAGTGCCATTAGATCAAAGGGGGAGATTGATGCATTGAAAATTCAATCTAAGGTAAGCATATTTATCCCTATTTTATTTCCTTTTATTTACTTAGTAGATAGATATGCTTTATTTATTATTAGAGTAATGATGTGTTGTTATCCTTACCTAGTTACCCTTATACTAGTTAAGATGGTATAGTATAGGAACACTAGGCTTTATTTTATAATCAATGCCATTATGGCACTTATTGTTTATGTTAGTGTTGTTTTCTATTGTGGATCTAGGTCACTCTTATTCATCATTTCCTTGGATGTAATTTCCTTATTATATCATTGATACCCACTTTGTTGTTACCATTTATATATCATTGACTTATCTTAATATGTAGTTAGACCCCATATACCATATCCTAGGCATAGGATTTGAAACCCTATAATCTCTATATTGAGTGTGGATTACCCTCTACTAGATCTATGACCACCTCATGCTTTTTTGATATACCTTCAAATATATGTGGGGTTTAAGTTATTATTTATTATTGATATCTTAGTCTATATAGAGATAGATAATTGTTACATTAGTCATCCTAGCCTACAAATACATTCTAGTGAATCTGACGTGAATCATATCTTATCATTGGTTAGATTATCTTCACATTTCCATATCTATCTTATTATATATTTTTAGTTTTTATCATCATAATGTCTCCTCTTAGTATATTTTTAGTGAGCATCAATCCAGTCAAATTATATATGGGTTAATCTCTGATTCCTTTTATGCCCACCATTAATGGAAACTCCTATTAGTGTAATTTTTCTTAATCTCAACCTCTGTCCATCAAGTGCAACATGCTCTTGATCAATTAAGTTATAGACCTAGGAGATACTAATTAATTTATCAAAAATATTTACACTAATACCATTTATACTTCAAACAAGAATGTGAGTATTAGTAATATAAATACCTCTACTACAATGGCTAGGGAAACAAAAAATGGTCCTCATATTAAAATTAATTTTGGGAATTCTCCCCCCTAGTATTTATCCCCTTAAAAATCCTAACAATTCCAATTATAATCCTCCTATTGATAGCTCCCAACTCCTTGAAAATTTGGTTAAATAAATGGACCTTATGAAATATTATAAAAAAATCAACTAATTCAAATTTAAAACAACTATTATCAAGTTCCTCAAGCTATTTTAATTTAACAAAGTCAAAATTACATTCCTCTTCCTCTTAGAGATGCCAATGAATATATTATTCAATGCATGAGAGCTACAAATTCTTCTAGTAGTCAATACATAAAGTTTAAACATGATGTTAAGTGCTACAAACATGAAGCTGATCCTAACCCATGGGATCTTAAACTACCTAACCTTAAGTATCAATATGGAATTATGATTATTCAATGCATTAATAATCCTCATTTAATTGGATATGCAAATCACTCAATTTTACTTAGATAATTATGAATGCAATGAAATTTAAAACTTTTGTAAGATTCCTTTTTACATAACATAATGGATTCCTTCATCTATCTTACCATAAGATATGACCTATCCCTTTCTTAAATATGATAATGATATCCCACCCCATTATGATGCTAATGAATATTCCTATATGGATAATGATTTTTAATGTAATGACCTTGGGGTGGCCAATATTTTTAAATATATATTATTACTTTCTCCAAGAAACTTAAACTAAATTAATGTGTCTACTAAGGATACTTCTAATGAAAAAACATAAAAAATTATGCACCCATGTAATATTTCTGCATATTAAGATGTTGATTATATAGTTTCCCAAGCCTAATCATAGAACTTGGATGTACTCCATTATTAAAATTCTCTTGATAAATACATGATTTTAAATAGTATGTTAATTTAGTCCACATTTATCCTCATTTTGATTCAAATGATGAAGAGGATGAGGAAGAACCCAAAGGATATGTCCCTCTTCTTAATTCAACCTTGGAAAAATATCACTGGGTTCTTCAATAAATCTCTAATTTTGCCTATAAATATTAGCATTGACCTCTTTTTGAGATAATTTTTACACATTCCAATATTTTTTACTATATTTTATATGCTAATACATTATAATTTTTTTAATTATACTGCTCACCATTCAAAAAGTGCCCAACCACATAAATTTATTGACCATCATTCATAAAGTGATGATACATTACTAACACTACCTATATAAAGTTTCGATTGTATGGACCAACACTTAGATAATATCAATATAGTATTTCTAATAATTCCTAAAAATCCAAATTGTATCAATCACAACCCAAAAAGTGTTGATATAGAGTTAAATGATTCTTATGATCATAATTGTATTAATAAACTTATCTCTATTTTAGAACAGTATATCAACCATCATAATATAGTAAAAGTCATCCTTGAAAAGCCTAAATGTATTGGCCAATCTGATACAATTAAGCCTAGGTTCTTTTATAGTAGAGTATATTAGCTTAGTTGGTCCCATATAATAAAATTATGAAACACCTCATAAATCTCCATAAATTACCTTACATTCCAAAGATACTATTGTGAGACAAATCCACTCACAAGTTTATATAAAAGGTAATCATATTTATATTTAGGTAGACATTGAGTATTAAGGCCCATTACCTACTTTTCCTAGTGATGAAGCCATATAATAACTCCTTCATGCAAGGAATCCTCAAGTTACATGTCAACATCATAAACATAGAGACTGTGAGAATACATCTGCTTGATTCTACAACTTTGTTTCTAGTTTTAATCCTAAAATAGAACCATTTTCCAAGATGAAAATTCAATGTTCATTGAGGAAACTAGTGAAGTTAACTTAGGGACACTTGCAAATCCTTGAATTTTCCTTATATCTAGGGAGATATACCATAAATAAAGCTTAATATATTCATGGAATAAATTGAATTTTATAATAATTTCATTCCCAAAATTTACCAAAGAATTATTGTCCATAACATTATTAACTATCTCTATGCAAAAATCACTCACTAAAAGTAACAAAAATTCCCTCTTGACATTTTTAAGTTTTGTCACAAGGAAATAATTAACCTCATGGATGATAATTTTATCAAACCCATAGATTATTTTGAATGGGTATCTAAAATAGTACCCATTTTTAATAAATTCACAATGGCCATTCACATCTATATTTACTTTCATAATCTTAAATTATAATTCCCAGAGGATAACTTTAACCTACCTTCCATAGATGTCATTTTTTATTCTAAAACTAACTATGTGATGGTTTCCTTCATGGATAATTTTCTAGGTATAATTAGATTCACATAGCCCCAAAATATCAACATAAACTACCTTTATGAATAAGTGGGTCATATATTGCTATGTTAAGATGCTTTTGTCCTTAAAATGTAGGGTAAACTTACCAATGTGCTACATTTTTCATGACCTTATTCATAAAATAGTTCAAACCTATGTGGATTACCTCTATCTAAATCCAAATTTCATGAATATCATCCTCATAACCTTGATATCATTATTGAGCATCTCATTAGATACAAATTCAAGCTTAAACCTAAAAAGTGTGTTCAATGTTACCTTCACCAATATTTTAGAATTCTTGGTCTCATGATGAGGGATTGACATAGGTCCTTCTAAGATGAAATCTATTATTGACATGCTTGGATCTTAGTCCATACCTCACATTTTATCCTACCTTGGGAATCTTTGGGAATGAAGTATTATTATTAGTTATATTATTGATCCTACTCTTAATACACAATGAGATTCTAACCTTGTAGATAAATTTTGTTCATAGATTCGTTCACGAGTTGGATTACCATACTCATTCAGAAATCTCCCTTATCAAGAAAGGTGTTAATATTGAGTGAACTAATTATTTCAAAAAATCGTTTGACAACATAAATAAATCCTAAATTTAACCTCCCATTTTATGCCCACCTTAAACTGATAACTCTCTCATCTTTCACATGTGTTATACCCCTATCTTAGTTGGGGAAATACATGCACAAAAAGATGAGTCTGGAAAATATTATGATATATATTAAATTAGTCATGTTTTAGTAGATTATGATACCCACTAAACTAAGGTTTAGGATGATTGTCTTTCAATCTAATTTACCAATTAAAATATTTGGAACTATATGATTTATTAGACTACCTATGTCATAGTAGATTCAGACCCTCTTTAACATTTATTTTTTGAGGGTTTCACACCTATAGATCGAATTACAAAGTGGATGAAAATATTTATGGAGTTTTACCTAAGGATCATTACCTAAAAATCAATCAAAATCCAAGTGATCATAGATAAAATTTCTATAACACCTATATCAGCTTAGTGACATCCAAGATATTATTCTAGATGAAGATGTTTTCTTGATTAAAGACATTAATCAATCCATTACCCTTAAACTCTAATTCCATAATTTCACAGTTGATCTCAAGGCTCATGCCATTAAAGAACCAAAAAAATTAGTCTCTAAGCCTAAAACCTTTACTAAAGTCATTTTAGAAGAGTTACTTGAGGCCAACATTGATTTGTATGAGGATACTTAGAAACTAGATTTAAATGGAGCCAAGTTCCTTCAAGGAGCCAAGGCAAGACATGTCGTCTCTTATCCTTTTGGAAAGATAATTCCTCTAAATTTTTAATTGAACTTTGATTTTACTAATAACATGGCCAAATATGAAGTCCCCATTATTTGGATTCAAGTAACCATTGATTAAGACATGTCCTACTTATGTGTTTTAGGTGACTTGTATCATATATGCTACCAATTTAATGGCATCTATTAATTAAAAAGTTAAAACCTCAAAACATATCATCATATTTATACTATTTTTTTATATAATTTGTATATTTTACCATCAATGTGATATAATGAGATAAAAAATTGTAGTAGACTCTCTTTCCCCCTCAACTTGCATTTTTAGCTTTGTTAAGAAGTACATGATACATAGTTTATCATTCACATGAGGAAATATCCATGTACATTAGAAATTAAGGATGATTCTCCTATTCTCCACATATAAGCCACCACCATTTGACAAATATCATGGTATGAAGACATTATCCAAGTTATCTAACACTAAACTTATCCTCCTGAAGATGATTCTTGGGAAATCTTTAGACTTTATAAGTAAACCTTCAAATTTGTCCTTAAGAAAAACATCCTTTACTATTGTAAGAATAATTGCACCCTAATCCTTTTTTTACATAATAATAAGTTCCTTCTTGTATTTAAAAAAAACATGGGGGAGTTTGAAGTGACCATTATAGCAAAGATAGAATAACTCATGAATGTATACACATGGGTTATTATTGGCCCTAATATTGAGAAGGATGTCAACAATTTTGAAAAGTGTAATCATTGCCAAATCCATGATGATATTATTCATTCTCCCCTGGTCAAGATTCAAACCATTGAATTTTCTTGGCAATTATCTATGTGGGGATAATATATAATTAAAAATTTTCCTTGATCATAATATGGCTATGCCTTTATTATTACTTAAACAAGTGGGTAGAAGCTGTTCCCCTTGTTAATGTTACTAGTGACACTATCTAAAATGTTTTATTTATTCATATCATCTATTTATTGAGATTTATAACACCATAAAATCTAATAATCATGGGAATATAATAAAGACATGAAGAAAACTTTTGATAAATTCAAAATTATACACAAAATTTCCACATCTTATCACCCTCAATGAAATGACCAAGGTAAATCCAACCAAAAAAAATGTAATACAATATTGTAAAATATTATAGGAATTCAATTTCATGTTGGCATATTAAGCTTTACCATGAACTATGAGCCTGCCAAATTAGTATTTGTATTACCACTAGGGAAAATATAATCTCTTTAGTATATGATTCCAAAGTCATGTTGACACTATATGTTGAGTTAAATTATCTACACATTTCACTTCATGAAATCCTTCCCAATGAAGTTTTGTGAATGCCACATTCATGCCTTAAATTTATTTGATGAGTGACTTATGAGTTCTCTCCATAATAATATTTAATACAAAAATCATATCTCCAAGCAACATAACAAGAAATTCAAAGTTCATACGTTGAATTTTGGATATCTAATGTTGAAATTCAATTACACAAAAGCGAGGGTGGGGGGGGGGAATGAGTATGCCCAAAAATGGAGGGGTAATTACTTGATAATTTTTCTGTGAACCTAGAAACTATAGATTGAAAAATAATTAAGGGCATATATTTAAATAACAAACCAATGCTCAATACTTTAAAAAATTATTTTGCTTAAATTATGTTTTTCTTCACTTCATTTTATTTCTAATTTTTCATTTCCTTTACATATTACCTTATTTCTTATATTTAGTTTATATTATTTTGAGGTAAAGTTTCTATTAGGTTATTTTTTGGTTGTCTTATGTTATAACTTAGTCTTGATTTATCTAAAAATGGGTATTTTAGCATCAACCTTGGTGCCCATTAATTATCCTTAGGTATATTGTCATTTTTGTACACCTCTTTGGTTTTTAGTTTATGAGCTTCATGTTAATACCTTGGTGAGGCAAACAATCCCTCCTAAAAAATGCCCAACTTCTTTATTTATATTTGTATTTATCTTTTATTTTTTATTTTATTCCATTATTTCCTTTATTTTTATTTTGTTTCTTTTATCATCATCACACCCTTGTGGGTTTTGATATATTTTCTATCATTCCTAGATTTCTCCTACTTGCACCTTTTTTATTTTTAGTTTATGAAGTTAATGATAAGACCTTGGGTAATACAAACATGTCATCCTAAAAAATTCCCATACTCACATAATATTTACTTTTTATCCTAATTCTACTTCAAATATTTGTTGTGTTTTCTTAGAAAAATAAGGCAAGGTCAAGATTGGTGTTTTTTTCTTATAGTCAATTATATTCTCTTGTAAGAAAATACCGTAGTGTATCTACATCTTTCATATTAATTTTATCTTCTATTATGATGAATTATCAACTTTATTATAATTATACCATATCCTATATACATTTTTTTGTGATTAGGTCAACCCAATAATTATATTCTAATTTTCATGATCTAGATATTTTACATATTTGTGGACACTATTTTTGAATTATATAGAACCTCAACCTTGTATATATGAAAAATACATATCATGGTGTACCTTCAACTTATATACCTTTTATAATACAAAAGTCTCATATATATTATTTATATATGCTTATTTATTATCTCTTATCTAATCATTATCATTTTGTTGACCCAGGTTTTCTATCTTACCTAGAATGTTGTAAATCTACTTATCTTCCATCTCTGTAGGTTTTGGATTAATACCTAATTTCCTGCTTCCTAGACACTTTGTATCATAGTTAGATGCCTATGTCAACATAGATTTATTGACTTGACTCAAGTGTCTAATAACCTAAAGTCATCCAATTTTTTAAAACAAATTGTATTCCTATAGTTGTCCTAAGTGATTTAATGTGAGATATTATCTAAAGGGATTGGTATATATACATTTTCCAAGTTACAAGCTAGGTCATTGTTATACTTTTATTATCAAACATTACATGGTTTACACACAAACCAACACATATGGGATAAATACATAAGTCTAAATCATGTTTACCACTTTATAGTCTCAAACCTAGAAATGGGTCAACCTCAAGTCTTGGAAGTCCTAATCCATCATTAGTCTCCATGGTTACCACTCACCCTTATGAGGTTGGGTTGTTCAAATAGTTCACTATCTTATCATGCTATAACATTACTTGGTTATCTTCCTTATAAATTTTATAACGTGTTTTCATAGTGATTGAATATGCATAAGGGCCCTTATGTTAATTTGATAAAGATTCAACATTTAAAGGTACCATGGTGAAGGTGAGTTATAAAGGCAACCTAGTGAAGGACCATGCGACATATCTAATTTGTCCAATCACATAAGGTATGTTCATTTTCAAGATTTCAATAACATAATAAGAGTATTTTGGGGTCTAATTAAGGTCTTTGATAGGTTCTACAGGTCTCTCATATATGTTGGTATGATATCCATGTGCTAATGTCTCTTTAAGGATATGAATATGTCCTAAAAGCAATATTTTTGGTCATAATAAGACCTAAATTGGCCTTGATGGGAAACTAATCCACCTTATACACCTTAAATAGACCCCATGAGCCTCATAAATCCATTACTAAGGCATTTTATGCACCATTAAATCCATTCCAACCATGGTTAATGATGAGGCCAGGATATGCCCAATAAATGTATAATAAATGACCTCATCTTACTCTCTCTTTCTATTAAGTTTGATTGCATTTTGTAACTTTTATTTTGATCTAAGATGAGTTAGGATGTGATTATCCATCTTTTTTTTATTGTGATTCTAACGTTTTAAAAGACCTATAATTCCTAACAAGTGTGATGGAAAATTTTAGTTTTGTAATAAAATAGGTCATCATCAAGATAAAGAACAAATATGAAGTGGATTGCATGTTTTTGGAAGCATTGGACTCAATTTAGATTAGTTCCAGATCCTAAAAAATCTATTTTGAAATCATCATAGTTAGTTCTAAAACTCATAGAATCTATTCTGTAATTATCATAGTTAGTTCCAAAACTCCACCATATTATTTCAAGTTGTCACATTTTTGGACTTGGCTCTGAAACTCTATATTTAGATTTAATACTCCTATAGATAAGCTCCAAAACTTTTGTGGCTAGATATGGAACTGATGAGGATCTATTCCAAACAACCGACGATCTTTCAGATCAATGAACCCATTAAATGAGGAACAGATTCTTGATTTCCCAAACTTGCAGAATCAAGACATTTATCACACAGTTGGACATCTAGCCACATCTTGATTCAACATCTATTCTAGGCATGATTCAGTTTGATCCTATCTATGAAATAGTTACAGCCATCAAAGAATCTATATATACAAACCTAAGAATTTAGTAAAAAGAATATAGATATAGAATATAGAAGATAGAGAAAATTATTGAAGAATAGAGAGATAAAGGATAGATTAGTACATTTTTAATACAAAACATTTTATCAATTAAATAGCCATTTCTATTTTTAAAGCAAATTAAATTGTTTAAATCTTGTTCTAGGTGGAGCAAGGGCCCACTCCTCCAAAGAACCAGGATATTCATTTTTGTTGATATTTATATTCCTATTCATAAAGTAAATAGGTAACTCTATTAAATTTATAAATGCTTCCAACTCCTTAAAGTTAAGATTTGTTGTAAATTTGTTCTTGCATGCATTTTAGATTAAATTTTCATTTATACAACGTGTGTTTGTTTCCATCAATCTATTTCATTTCTACAACATGTGTTTGTTTCTAGCAATGTATTTCATTTCTACAATGTGTGTTTATTTCTAGCAATCAATTTCATTTTTACAACATGTGTTTATTTCCAGCAATCTATTTCATTTCTACATTGCGTGTTTATTTTTAGCAGATTTTCATAGTTTGATTCCAATAAGGTTTTAACCAATAAATCCTTAAGACATTAAAAACCCCCAAAAACAAAAAAAATACAAATACCTCTATTCAATTACTAAATCACTACGATTCTTCTTGTTGCATATAGCTTTAGACATAGCCCTGGTTAAATATGACATCAAAAGAAAGTTGATTAAATGAAGGGGATGATGACACCCATGATTTTTGGCACCATTGTTGGGGAACACTAGTTGGAATTTTCTAATTAGGTGTCAATAAGAGCAATAATCATTAATTTAGTAATTAAATAAATTTTCCTTAATTTATGAGTAGACCATGAGATTCCAAGGGTAGATTTCTCCCCAAAATATCTGAACAATAATTTCCATCATCCTCTAGTTTAAGAAAGGACATTGAGCAAGAATTGGAGGCACCATTATCTCCTACAAGACAAGAAGCAAAATTGCTATCTTTGGAATTTTTAGATCAATCACCAGAAACAAGTAAAACCTTAAGGAGGAGGATTATTTCTTAAGATTCATGAGGGAAAGTTTTGATTCTCAATTGAGTAGTCAACCCCCTACTCCTAACTTTTCACCAGCCCCAAAATAGATCACATACCACATTGATTGGGAAAAGGGATTAGAAAATACCAGAGAGATGGCACGAGAAGCTAGAAGAGAACCTAAGATAACCTTTACCTATCCCATTCAGATTGAGGATGATGAAACCACTATGAAAAACATTTCACCTTCACACTTGCC
This sequence comes from Torreya grandis, assembly GCA_037957365.1. Lineage (NCBI taxonomy): Eukaryota > Viridiplantae > Streptophyta > Pinopsida > Cupressales > Taxaceae > Torreya > Torreya grandis. The sequence goes on along the minus strand of JARHVA010001973.1, from coordinate 1,346,186 downwards.
CACATTTAGAGGAATGCCATCTGAGGATATTGACCAATTTATGTTTGAGTTTAAAGTTCTATGTCAGACTTATGATTACAAGATAGATAATCAAAAACTAAAGTTTTTTCCATCTACCCTAAAAGATGTAGCAATGAAGTGGTTTATGGGATTAACATCTAATTCTATTACCAATTAGGAACAAATGGAAACTATCTTCCTAGACAAATATCAAGATTATTGTAGAGGAAGAAATTGAAAGGAAAAATTTTTCAAAATCAAACAAGAAGAAGACAAAAATATGAAAGATTATTTAGACAAATTCCTCTTTATGAGTAAAAGATGTGGATTTGTACTTCAAGAAGATTTAAGTAAAACCATTTTTCTCAAAAGTCTGGATGATGAATCTAGGAAAACCCTTGATTTAATTGGTGGAGGAAACATTGCTCAATTAAGAATGGATAAAACCATAGAAAATTTGTAGAAACTATTCAAGAATAAGGGGTGGACCTAGAAAGGGGGAAATGGTTAAAATTTTGAATCTAGATATGAAAAAATTAATGGATGAATTGGAAAACTTTAAAATAGACATATTAGTTCAATTACCTCCACCATGGATGGATTGCAAGCTAAAGTAAATGCCCAACTTGAACCATTATCCATGTATTGTTCTAGATACAAGAAGAAGCATGCAATAAGGGAATGTCCTTTGGATAAAAAGGAAGTATGTCTTGTCTATGAATCTAAAGAACATGATACTCATGCTTGTTCTCTTCTTCCACTCATAAAAAATCAGCTAAAACAAACTAATACATCATCCACCATAGAAGAATTAATTTTTTTTTAGAGATAACCTAACCAAGGAAATTTTATGCCAAGACCAGCTCATAATCCCTAGATGATGCCATGGGTAGCTCAAATAATACCACAAAGTTGGGGACAGCCACCTTGGGCCCCTCAACCCACATGGCATCCTTAGGATTGGGCAAGTCAGTCTTGGTATACTCAAGGACATCAACAACCTTGGACTGGTCAAGGAAATCCTTATGCTTGGCCACAACCTAGATGGAGCCCTAGCAATTATGTGAAAGTTAAAACATATCCAAATCAGAACCAACAAGCCATAATGGGACCTCTAGCACAAAATCCATAGATTGAAAAAATAGTCCAAACCCAAATGCCAACACAAATAGTAGCAAACCCAAGAAACAAACAAACAACTCCTGTATACAAAATAGAACCAAAAAAATTAGTTGATTTAAATACAATGGATTGTAAAAATATTCAAACTAAATCTAGCAAAAGTTAGCAGTCTACTTGTTATAATCATTGAGATGACAGAAGAAGCTAAAACCCCTAGCACAGTTACACCTAAGGAAGATGATAAAGAAAAATATAAGGAACCATAAAGAAATTCTAATGAGATTCCATTTCCAGAAAGACTTAAAGAAACCATAGAACTTAAGGAATTTGAATTGGTGTAGGAACTAAGAAGATTGAATATTGAAATACCATTGTTACACGTAATTAAGGATATTCTAGAGTTGAACAAGTTAATCAAATGGTTATGTTTTAAAAAACTTGGAAGAAAGAAGTAGTACCCCAGGACTATTCAGGTAGATGGGAAACTTGTTGATTTATTAGCAGGAAAACTCTTACTACCTAAATATGGAGATCCTGGAAGCCTTGTTATTTCTATTTCTATATGGAATAAGGATATACATAACATTTTGATTGATTTGGGCATAGTTATCAAAGTAATGACACTAGACACTTTGAAAACATTACCATTAATAGGCATATAAACTACTAATACCATATTATAGATGGCAGATCAGTCTGTAGGAAACCCAGAAGGAGTTATTAAAGATGTGGCAGTAATGGTAGAATCATGGGAATATCTAGTTGACTTCTTTATATTGCAGCCAAAAAGTAAAACACTTGGTTATCCCATTATTTTGGGGAGACCATGGTTAGCTATAGTTGCTACCTTAATTGATTACAAGTCAGGTGATATGACTATTTCATATGGTAAGAATTCTAAACAAATTTCATTATATCCATCTGCATAACCTTTTATTGATAATCAAGTGAAATTATGGGTTGATAATCTTGATATTAATGATCAAAATCTATCTTCTTTGGCTATGATAACATTATAAGATCATGTATGGGAAATAGATGATATGGTTAATCCTTCATTAAATGAACATCAATCGTCATTATAGCAGTCAAGAATTAGTTCTAGAACCATCATAGTTAGTTCCAGAACCATCACAGTTAGTTCCAAAACCATCACACTTAGTTCCAAAACCACACTAATTCTCTACAAGTGAAGATAACTTTACTCTAGAGGAACGTGATTTATCTTAGGGAGAAAAAGGATCTTTAGCATCAGCTTTACAAATATCAAGAGATGGTGAAGAATTTTTGGAAAATAGTAGTAATGAGGAGTTTGACCTACAACAAGATAAGTATCATAACTCTTCCTGTTGTCCTTTGTCCAACATTCTGCCTCTAAGAAATTTTAGAGATGTTGCTACATGTCATATATTATTACCACATGCCTATCCACTAAACACCTTAATGGAACCCTTTCAATAAATTAGTTCATCATATCTTGAAACCAAACATGTTGAGATTCAACCAGGAATTTTTTTAAATATTAATAGCTGGTTAAAGAATGATGAAGAAGTCAAACTGTTTGATGTCTCTGAAGGATCATACTAAATCATTTGCTTGGTACTATAGAGATGTGAAGGGAATTCATCCAAGTATCTGCACCCATCACATTTATATTTAAAATATTAGACCAATTAGGCAACCTCAAAGAAGGATTAATCTAGCCTTAAGGGATATAGTCAAATAAGAAATTGAAAAACTATTATAAGTAGGTTTTATCTACCCTATCTCAGATAGCTAGTGGGTGTCTCCTATTGTAATTATCCCTAAAAAGAATAAAAAATGGAGAATTTGTGTTGACTATAGGGAACTAAACAAAGCCACCCTAAGATATTATTTTCCCTTACCATTCATAGATCAAGTCTTAGATAACCTTTCAAGTAAATAGTACTTTTCCTTCTTGGATGGATTTAGTGGATATAATCAAATTAGAATTATTGCTGAGAATCAGGACAAAATTACATTTACTTATCCATGGGGTACCTTTGCTTACAGGGTATTGCCATTTGGACTATGTAATGCTCCAATAACCTTTCAAAGTGTTGTATTAGCAATTTTTGCAGACCTAACAAATGACTATGTGGAGGTATACATGGATGACTTTACTATGTATGGAGATACATTTTATGATGCCTTAAAAAATTTGGATAGAGTATTAACAAGATGTGAAAAACATTACTTATCTCTTAGTCATGAGAAATGTTTGATGATGGTTGATGAAGGGATCATACTAGGGCACCATATTTCAAAAGGAGAAATTTAGGTTGACCAAAACAAAATCAAGACTATTTCAGACTTGCCTATTCATCAAACTCCCACAGATATCAACTCATTCTTAGGACATGTTGGATACTATAGGAATTTTATCAAGGATTTTAGTAAAATTGTTGCCGCCATGTTTAAATTTCTTACTAAGGATTGTGAATTTCTTTGGGATGAACAATATCAACATACTTTTGAAGAAATTAAAGAGAAATTAGTAACTACCCCAATATTTTAAGGACCTAATTGGGAGAAACCTTTTCACATCCAAATTGATGCCTCAAATAGCTCAATTGGTGTGGTTTTAGGACAGAGAGATGAAGAAGGAAGAATGTATGCTATTTACTATCTCAGTAAAAATCTTACTCCCACTGAAAGAAATTACACTACCACTGAAAAAGAATTTATAAATGTGATCTATGCAATCAATAAATTTAGACATTATATTACAGGGTACAAAATATTTGTACATATAGATCACTTAGAAATGAAATATTTAATGAACAAACTAGTGGTTGGAGGTAGAATAATTAGATGGTCATTAATTCTACAAGAAATTGATATTACCATTGTGGACAATCTAGAGAAATCTAATGTGGTGGCTGATTTTTTGTCAAGATTGACTAGTATAGGGGAGCAAGATCTAGTCAAGGATAACTTTCCAGATGAACAATTATTTTTTATTTTAGTTAACACACCGTGGTTTGATGACATCACAAATTATCTTGTAACAAAGAAGTTTCCTCCTTTCACTAAAAAACAAATAAACTAGGGACCACAATTTATGTCCAATATGATCCAGGCTTTCACAATGTATTATCAGATCAATCATAGGAAGTCATCTCCCTATCACTCACAAGAAAATGGATAAGTTGAATTAATAAATAGAGAATTAGAAAACATCCTCACTAAAATAGTTGAAGCTGAAAGAAGAGATTGGGTAAAAAGACTACTTGAAGTTGTCTGGGCTTACAATACAACTTGGAAAACCACAACAAAGTTTTCACCATATGAGTTAGTCTATAGGAAAAAGCCCTTGTTGCCTATTGATTTTGAACTATAGACATTGAGGATAACAGCTAAGGTGGGAATTGAATTGGATGTATCTCAAAAGGAGTAAATCCTTCAACACAATGAATTAGATGAATTCATAATGGAAGCACTTCACCAGACAGAGATAATCTAAAGTCAAAGGAAGCAATGACATGATTCACATATCAAGGAAAGATAATTCAAATTAGGAGATTGGGCATTTCTATTTGATTCTAAGTACCAACAATTCAAAGGTAAATTAAGAACCAGATGGTTGGGACCTTATCAGATCAAGTAGATATTTGATAATGGTTCTATCCAGTTATTTCTCATTGATGGAAGCAGAAGAATACTATTGATCAATGGACATAGGCTAAAACTTTATAAGAAGCCTCCTACTAAGGATGAATTCTTGAATTAGATTGAAGCAAACAAAGAATTTGATCATATAGAAGAACCCAATTCTTCCAAAATGATCAAATAATCATATGAAAAGATCCAGAATAAAGGGAAGAGAATGAAAATCAATAAATGGCATTTTCTTCCCAAAAAAAAAATAAATAAACAAAAATAAATAATAAAAGTAAATAAATAAATAAATAAAAACAAAAAATCAGAGATCAATTGAAAATCAATGATGGTGGTTGATCTTCTCAAATGAATGGCTAATTCAAATAAAACTTTTTTGAATTCTAACTATTTTCTAACCATTTTTCAGGGATGATGTGTCAGCATGATGGAGGGATTACATCATCAAGGATGGTAATTATGTTTTTAACTTGTTAAAGGTTAAATGCAAAGTTTGCATGTGTGATTAGACTTGATTTAGAAAGGTTAGTATGATGATTCATCTATTATACATCATGGTTAAATGTGCAAAATCATAAGAAGGATATTGATGATGGAATGAGTCGGAAGATAACCATAAAGAATCATTCTTATGATTGAAGTAACTAAATCTGCTAGTTCCACAACTGAGTATAGTAGTTTTGTAACTAAAATTGATAAGTTCTATAGCTGAGTATAGTAATTTTGAAACTAAATTCATAAAATCAGCAATCGAATCCGCTAGTTCCACAGCCAAAATCATTAGTTCCACCAATATGAGAAGCAATTTTTAGCTAACCTATCAAAGATTCAAATAAAAATGAATCATGGGAATCAAAATAAAGTCATAACCAGACAATGATACCCAACTCCTTGCAGATGAAGAAGTAGCAAATATCTTTCAACAGGCAGGATGGCTAGAGTTTCTGAGGAAATTTTCCAAATACAATGATGAACTAGTAAGAGAATTTATTATCAATTTAGAGCAAACAAAGATAAATATTAGGAAGGTTTTCATTCCTTATTATGTAAATATCATAAGTGAGATGTTCTGGAATACCAATAATGCATGTCCCAAACCCTGTCAAAGGGACATTAAAAGACCTAGCTAAAACCTTGTTGAAAGAAGGGGAACCTGAACCCCAATATATTTATAATACAAAAAAATCATCAGAGGAGTTAAGAGGGCCACCTTGCCCAAACCCTTTGATAGAGTAGCATTCTAGATAGTTAAATATTTAACTTGTGATGGAAAATTTGGGACAGTATAAAAAGAAGTCCTAAAAATCCTTTTACACCTTAGATATGGAGCTAAAAAAATAGAATATATAGTAAACCTTCTAGGGTTTCTTTTTGACTCCATCCATACCATGGCCCAGAGATATTCTTGGGGTGTAGGAACAATTAGACATCATGGGTTAGTGCATTTAGTATGTCAACACCATTTCCTTTCCAAGAAAAATGGGGAAGAAATGTGGGACAAATTTCTTGGCAAATTTGGATAAAACCCTGGTATTCCCAAAAGAATAATAACAACTCCTACTCCTTCAGTTCATTTCAAAACTGCTACCATTGCTGAGGAAAAGAAAAGATTAGGGGAAGAGGAAATACAAAAAAGAAGAAAATCTAGAAGAAAAGTTAAAATAACAGACCTTACTATACCTTCTCAAACCATTTCTTCTTCTACTAAAGCTATAGAAGAACTGATACCTATCTCTAATAATGACAGTTCACCTAGGCCTGAGCAAAAGGTGAACATCAGAAGAATTTCTAAGAGGAGACCTATGTCTACACATTTTGAGGCTCCTCAAGAAATAAAATGTCATAAAAAGTCTAAAGAGAGTTTAGAGGAGATAGAAGAACAAGAAAGGCTAGAAACTGAAGCTATTGATATTTTGGGTAGCATGGCCATGACTCCTCCTAGACCAAGCCAAGCAAGAAAAGGAAAAAGAAGAAAGATTTGAGGAGCTATTCTTCCAAGAAATGGGTGAGACTATAGCACCATCACATGCAAAAGATGAACAGGCATCTTGAAGAAGGAAAGGAAAATCCCCTATGGTGGAAGAGGAATGCTTAACTCCCCAATAACTTTTAGAAAAAGAACAAAACCAATAGATTAAACAGGCTCTATTTTTGTCTAGAGTAGAACTAATTATCAAGGAAAAAGATGAGGAATTGAACTTCCTCAAACTCAAGTTAGAATAGAAGGAAATGCTCCTTGTAGAATTAACAAACTAGTTCACAGCCAAGGATGAGGAATTAGAAAAAATTAAAAGGCAAGTAATGGAGAATGAGGAAAAATGTAAAATACAGACCTCTGTGTCAATAGCCTCTGTACAGACTAAATTTACTTATCTACCACTAAAGTAGTCTATGGGATGACACATGCAGAGAACTCGGTGAAATTAAATCATCCAATACAGACTTGAAAGGCAAACTGGTGGAAGAAGAGAAAGTAAGGAAGGAATGGGAAGATGAATTTTACAAGGAGGAAAATGATAAGTATAAATGTCTTGTGAAAATACAAATAGTTTTTATGAGAGTGAGAATCTACTTATGTGCATAAGACCTTCTCCTGTTTATAGCATGTTTTTAGAGGAATAATTCATTTGTTGATAGTTGGCAAGGATAGCATGTGGCCTTCCACATGAAATAAAAGATGAAGTTGAATACAAGTTTTATGATCAATTTGTATGTAGGAGAAATCCAGCTTAACACATTTATCTCTATTCTTCAAAATCAGATTGCATGGAAAGAAAGGGAGTCAGAGCATTGGTCAAAGGCTAGTTCATCTGGTCTTTGTATGAGAATTCATTATGGTAATCCACTCACCTTTGCTACATATTTCCAATCCCATGAATTTAATGATAAATTCAAGGGACCTTATCTTTTTAGTTTACAACAAAGCATGGATGTCTTCACCTCTTATAAAAGGGAAAATTTTGATAATATCTATGATGCATGTTTAAAAAGATGGGAATTTCCCCTGGTGGCATTGAAAATAAGGGAAGTAATATCCCCTTCAAATTTGATCTGGAGTTTAGAAAGGGAAAAATCTTTATGCACAATAATTCCCTAGATCAATGAAACTCCCTTGAGCATATGGATAGGAATGTAGACAAGGCCACCTCTACTTCTCAACCCCATATCTCCTTGGAAAAATAGATAACCTCAACATCCCACTCAATTTGAGGAATGGAAAATAAAAGAAGAAGCAGGAGCAGGGTATATTACTTCTGAATCAAAGCATTCGGATATTCAGTTCTAGCCATTTGATCTAAGCAATCAAATGGAATGCAAGATATATAATCTCAAATTTGAAGAGTGAAGTTTGTAAAGGGACTTACAAACAAGTAAGTATGGGGGAAGTGATGAGGCTAGGATATGTCCAATAAATGTATAATAAATGACCTCATCTTACTCTCTATTTTAATTAAGTTTGATTACATTTAGTAACTTTTATTTTGATCTGAGATGAGTTAGGATGTGATTATCCATATTTTGTTGATTTTGATTCTAAAATTTTAAAAGATCTTGTAATTCCTAAAAAGTGTGTTGGAAAATTCTAGTTTTATAATACTATAGGTCATCATCAAGCTAAAGAACAAATATGAAGTGGATTGCATGTTTTTGGAATCATTAGACTCAATTCAAATTAGTTCTAGAACATATAGAATCTATTCCAGAATCATCATAGTTAGTTCTAAAACCTACAGAATCTATTTTGAAACCATCAAAGTTAGTTCTGGAACTCCACCATACTATTTCAAGTTGTTGCATTTTCAGAATTAGCTCCAAAACTCTATATTTAGCTTCGATACTCCTACAAATAAGCTTCGTAACTTTTTCAGCTAGATATGGAATTGATGAGGATCTATACCAAATGGTTGGTGATTTGTCAGATTAATGATCCCATTTAATCAAGAATAAATTCTTGATTTTCCAAAATTGCAGAATCAAGACATTTATCACATAGTTGGACATCCAACCACATCTTGATTCAGCATCTATTATGGGCACGATTTAGTTCCATTATATCTATGAAATAGTTATAGCCATCAAATCATCTATATACACAGACCTAGGAATTTACTAAAAAGAATATAGATATAAAATATAGAAGATAGATAAAATCATTGAAGAATAGAGAGATAAAGGATAGATTAGTACATTTGTAATATAGAACATTTTATCAATGAAATAGCCATTTCTATTTTAAAATCAAATTAAATTGTTCAAATCCTATTCTAGGTGGAGCAAGGGCCTACTCCTCCAAAGAACCAGGATATTCATTTTTGTTGATATTTATATTCCTATTCATAAAAGTAAATAGGTAACTTTGTTAAATTTATAAATGCTTCCAACTCCTTAAAGTTAAGATTTGTTGTAAATTTGTTCCTACAGGCATTTTAGATTAAATTTTCATTTTTTCAATGTGTGTTTATTTCCAAAAATCTATTTCATTTCTACAATGTGTGTTTGTTTCTAGCAATCTATTTCATTTTTGCAATGTGTGTTTGTTTCAAGCAATCAATTTCATTTCTACATGTGTTTATTTCTAGCAATCTATTTCATTTTTGAAACGTGTGTTTATTTCTGGTAGATTTACATAGTTTGATTCCAATAAGGTTTTAACCAATAAATCCTTAAGACATTAAAAACCCCCCAAAACAAAAAAAAAAACAAATACCTCCATTCAATTACTAAATTTCTATGATTCTTCTTGTTGCATATAGATTTAGACATAGCCCTGGTTAAATATGACATCAACAGAAAGTTGATTAAATGAAGGGGATGATGACACCCATCAGTTAACACTTAAATTGTCTCTAATAGGCCCCACACATGCCAAATTATGACTTTTTAGCTTCCTTAATTCATACCATGGACTTCAAAGCATCACAAGACTCATATTTTCCCTCTATCATGTTTGTTAACAATGGTATTTGATCTGAAACAAGAGAAAATGTAGGATTTATAGGTTTTTTAGATGGTATGGATCCATACAATATTTACTAACTTAGGTGGAGTCAGGGATCTATATGGGGAGTCAGTAGTGGCATGTGTGAAATAAACCACGGTGTTTTATTTCTTGGAGATCACAAAACTTACCTACCTTCCCTTTGAGCTCATTGGTAGGCTTGGAGAGCATTTTAGGTTTGTGCTGAGAAAGAATGGAGATCTAAGCTCTTAGCCAAAGGAATTACAATGAGTCAAATTTCATTCATGTGTATTTTTTCCTAAATTGGTACCTTGATCTCTATAAACATTCCTTAAGAACTTAAAAGATATACAAATCATCCATGTCTTCACAGGCCAAATGGAACAAAATGGTTTTCATGGATTTTTGACTTGTTTAGCCAAACCATTGATTGATCATGTTTCTTCATGTATTAAAGGAACCTCCCATGGAATTTTCAATGTTTGTCTCACACGTGTGAGATTTTGGATCCAAAAAACCTCTATACTAGAAGATTCTATAGTATACAAATAGATTTGGGTATTGGGTAGAGTGTTGAGTGTTTTTATTAAAAGGAGTTGACAATTTTGAAGGATTAGTGGGGTGTTTCAATATTTCCCATACCTCTTTTCTCAAGTTTGATGTCTATCAGTCTCTTATTCCCCTCGGATCTCTTCAATGGAAAAGACTCATATGCATATGATTTTCACTATGTAGGAACACTATATGTTATTTAATGTTGCCCACAAAATCTTCAAACACAATCAAAAGTGTGAAATGAGGTGTTGGACTCATAATATGTCATCATCATATCCTTGGGAGTATGACCCTTAACCTTAATGATAGCCTCATAGAATAAAAAATTACCCTCCTTGCCTCTAAATCTCACATATCTAGTTTATCAAAGATTAAGGTTTCTTAGCAAATATTAAGGTTTCTCAAAGATTCCTAGGTTTCATTTCTTACTGCATATACATTTTCCTAGTCTCCAAAGTGCCATATTTTAATAGGTATATATATAATGGTATTCAAGGTGTCTATGGGTTGTCTTGGAATGGTTCTCATACCTTAGTTCATGTCATGTTTTATCCTCTACCATTTCATGTTTTTTTCACTACCATTACACTATGTTTTGGCCCTGCTCTTCATGTTCCACCCCCCCAGCCATATCACTTCACAGTCATCCTCATCCATTAATATACCCTTCCTTCCTAGTATAAGCTATATGAGATGGCATACATACCAATTTTAACCCTTAAAATCCATAATATCATGGAATTTTTCATCTACATGGACATACATCTTACTGAGAAAGCAAATAACCACCTATAGTTAGTAATTTTGGCCTATTGTATAAGATTCTCAAAGAACATTGTGAGTGGGCCACTTATGGGCCGAGGGAATGGTATGATCAAGAGAATAGAAACATATAAGAGATGAAGGATAATATGAGGTAATATCACTAGAGGTTTCAAATGGATCCAAACATTCTACCCCCTTAGAAACTTACCTCACAAACCCCTATGAATAATCAAAGTAGGCAAATGAGTGCCCATAAATTTGATGGTGTATATTGAGATATAAATATTGCCTATGGTAAAATAAAACATTAATACTAGGTTAAGTAGTTTTTAAACTAAAAATAATAAAAATATCATTATCATCACTCCATCTAAATGGAAAGAGAACATCAAACATAGTCTTGAGGATAAATAGGCATAATTGGGCATAAACACTAAGCTTAAGAAAGGTAAGATATGCAAAGGAAAGGATGTTGGAAATTGTTATTTGAGTGTCACTATCTATAATACATATTTTTAACATAATATCATAATGAGTGTATAAAGACACAAATGACAAAGTTTCTTAGAACCCTCATGTTATTAACCACTCAGAATTACAAGCAACCTATATCTATCCAGAACAAAATGGTCATTTGAGGTATTTGTAGGCATATCCAAGCCTTAAAACTTAGTATAAATGGTCATTATGAGTTTTTAAATTCATACATACTTCCATTTTGACTATAAAAATAATGGGTATACCCACTTTTTTGTCTCAGACCTAACCCAATCTATGATAATCAATTTTGGGGCTATGTGAGTGAATTCTTGTTTTAAATGGATTGAAGGTAGATAAAAGTTCACAAATGGTTTTGAAGTGATGAAAGAGTATGTTCAAGGTCCCATACATTTTATAAGGTAATAAACATCATAGGTTATAGTTAGATGCCCTTAAGGGTAGGCTAAAGTAGACAAGCCATAAGCCTAGTCTTAAACCCTACTACCATCTTGAAGAGTCCCCAAATACTTTTTACAAGTTTTATGGCCATGAAAGATGAAGAAGGGTGTATTAGGAATTGATGAGATGATTTAAAGTGGAGGGAAGAAAGGAAAAATTTTTAGTGGTCTCAAAACCCTATTCGATCCATGAAACCCCAACACATCCATCTCAAAGTGCATCTTTAAGTGTTCATACACTTCATCATAGAGAGGCTTAGGCCCAAGGACTTTGGGAAATTTTAAGTCTCCCTATGGACTAAAAATATATGAATGAATGAATGACAAGCATTGAGGGGATAAATTTTATGAATGATCCTTAAGAAAATAACCTTTTAAAATTCACTAGCATATATCTTGAATGTCACCTTTCAATGTTCTTCTCTCCACACACACTCTACATGGGACCCCAGGATATTGAGGGAAGATGAAGGGGTAAATAAACTATAGGTTCATGTCAATTGGTTCTAGTTTAGACATCTATACATTATGAACCATCGTTATGATGGTGAACATCCTAAACCTTTCCTAAACCACATAAACTACTTGATGGTGGATTCCTTCTCCAAAACATATCTAGATGAGGTTGTTTGATCCTAGAATAGTATTTAAGGTCTCCTCAAGTATTCTAAGAATAATTAAAACTCACTAGTTGGCACATACAAGGGTCAAAGTATACTGAAAAATCTTGAGAAGACTAGTTTGAGCCTAAGAGAAGATAAATGAGAAGTATTTGTATGCATCATGAGGTTAAGAAGGTAAATGGGTCATAAAGCTTCTAAATGCCCCTCTAATAGTCCTCTACATAGAGTTATATGAATTTTTTTGTTTGTAGATAGACACAAGGAGCTGTATGCATTCAAAATTAGCTAGATGGCCTAATCAAACTAATTTTACTTATCTATGAGACCTTTTAAGTTTTCTTTAGGATGAAAACAATGCAAGAGTGGTTCAAAACCCTAGGGTTAGGTCCAAAACTCAAGATTCATGTGTGTTGGTAGATTAGTTCAACACCTTCATTAGATCAATGCCACTAAAAGGTGAAGTAGAGAGCCATTTGAGTAGCAAGTATACCTTAGACCTTTATGGGGGAGGTCATCATGATGTTTAAGCACATTTTAGTCACTTTAAATTATAGGTATTTCCCATAGTGGGTCATTTTGGTTTGTAGACACCCAAAAAATACTTAAGAAGCATGATTATGACTTGAGGAGAATTTTGAAATGCTCACAAATGTATAAATAATTTACATGGGGAGACATGCACTTTAAGAGAGGTATAGGGATCTATCAACATGCATCTAGTGTAATTGGTTTAGAGGTTTGGTCCCTAATCTCTATGAACCATTGTTAAGATGCTCAAGCATCCTTAAACCCCTCAAATACCCTAATAGGGACTTGAATAGGAAGATTTAGTGAAAAATTCATATAAATAGATAAAATTACTAGACTAACACCTAAAACATGTTTTCAACTTAGAGGAGGTCATGTCTATGGTACCTAGTTTTATGAAGGCTATATGGACACCTCTAAAAAGTGAAAAGTTTTATGTTTTTGAGTAAAAATGGGGTATAAGACCTAATCAAGAATTATAAATCATGGGAATGGTTGATAAATACTTTTTTCACTCTTATAAATCTAGAATTGTTCATGAATTTGCCTATGATTATCTTTGCTAGCTTCTCCTAATTAGCCAATTTGTGGGGCTAGTCTAAGTGACTTATTCAAGAAAGATATAAGAGTTGTAGATGAAAGATGATTTAAATTTATAAATTCCAATGTATAAGGTTAATCTAGGAGTACTTCAATTCCTCTCATATTATTTGAGAGTCTGGTTGAGCTATTATAGTCAGCCAAATAGTGAATATGCAAAAAGATGAAGAACTTGTAGGTGAGGTCTATTTGATCAACAAGCAAAAGGTCCTAGTGGGAATAAAATGAGATGATGAGGTTAATAAGTAACAATTTTCACTATGTAAATATTTATTTAGATATCCTTCCATATTTAACACCATTATGAAGGAATGGAGATAGTTTCAATGTCAGGTCAACATGCACATTAAAGAGGAAGCTGATCAATGCCTTTTTGAGGCCTATTCACACCCCATTTACACTATGTAACTATCATTAGAGGGGTAATGGAATATTTTGGGCATGTTCCTTCCATACATGAAGTGAAACAAGGTAGTTATATTCTCCACACCTTACCTTAATGACAAAATAGTCATTGAAAAAGTGTCAATGCATGGAAAGAGTGATTATGACTACTGTAACTACCATATGATAACCTTGGTATCATTCATGGCCTATTTTATGCCTATATTATTCTTTCCTCTCTCATGAAAATTATATATAGGGAGGAATTGATCTATTTTAGTTGAGATTTTAACAAAGCTCCACCAAAATTGTACCTTGTACCTTTGAATCAATAGAAGAATAATTGTAGACTTCTTGTTTGAATGGTAGTGTGTATTATGAGAGTTAATTTGTAGAATATATGAGTTACATTATATTATATAGGTCCTTTCATGAAATTAATTTCATTTAATTAGTCTATGTAATCTATGTGAAGTGTTGATAGGTAGAGGTGTCCTTGAAGTGTTATGAGTTAATAGTGTCTTGTGAAAATCTAGGTTCTTAGCCTTCATGTTGTAGAACCCCCACTTGACCTTCAAATGAAACATTGATGCTTAGAAATTTGTTGAGAGGTATGATCAATTTTTGGTTTCATCATATTCATAAGTGTGTATAAGGGGTAAATCAAGAGAGGATAGTCGTCATTGGTGCATCACCACTCATAGTGTAGTTTTTTTTCCAAGTTTTCATCTTCATCCCTTTCATACCAATAGAATTATGTCTTAGAGAAAGAATTAAAGTGATAAATCAGGGGAGATAACCCCATAAAACTATAAATTTTACCTAGATTACAAGTATCCCACAACTTATAGGTTAATACCATGTTAGTCCAAGTTTGAGGAGAGTTTAAATAGTCCTTTTCAAAGAGTGTGCAACTTGGGTGGCTAATAGTTTTGGAACGCTTGGTGGGACTAGTTGTAAAGTTTCTTGAGACATGATTTGACATATTTGGAGGATATTTTAAGGATAAATACATTCAATGGCATATTTTTAGGTAATTTAATGTAAAAGATGCTGACTAGATCTTCTTCAAAAGGTAAGAGCATTGAATTTGTTGAACTATCATTAGATATTATAATAATAAATAGGTTCCATAGGTTCAATCCTAATCATAAACATCCCAATTCCCCCATTTATACCAATTATTCCCTAATAAAGTCTGCTACAAGTCCTCTAATCCTAATGGTTAGACCTAAGATGCAAGCTTTTGTACCTTTCAATGGTCATAGTCCTTTGAACCTTAACTAGTTTGATGATATACCAATTACTTCCATTAAAATTCTTCCCTAATTTACAAGAGAGAATTCAACCACCCCCATAGAACACATAGTAGACATAGCTAATCTATGCTCACTGCATAACATAACCCAAGATAATGTGGCCATGAGACTCTTGGTAACCTCCTTGATGGGTAAATCACTTCAATGGTATATGGGTCTAACTCTTACCTCTATAAACACATGGGATGAATTTGGTGAGTGTTTATATAAACATTTTAAAGATAGGAGTGACCGTGTTTCCCTCGTCAAATAACTCACCTCAATCAAGAGAGTCCAACAAGAATCCATGGTAGATTTTAATTATATGTTTCAAAAAACTTGGGATAGGATTCCTATCATCATTAATCCCACACCTAATTATACCTTCTTATACTATATAAGAGCCTTGAATTTTGACATAGCTATGATGATATAGTAATGGGGGGGGCTAGCTTGTCATAAGCCTATTAGATATCCATAAGAGTAAAAAACTACATAATTCAAGTAGATAAAATTAATCCTAGGGCCTCATTCCCTTATTTATATAAATTCAAACTTTTTCACCCACTATTACCCCACTACCATCTCTAAAAAATCAAGATTAGTCTAATGACAACCAAGTAGATGGGCTTGGTAAGATAGAGGGACTACTCAAAGCCCAAAACAACAAACTAATGTCTTTAGAAAGGAAACATAATTCATATTATAGACCCTATCAAGCCATTTACCAAGCTACATATCAATAGTACCCATACAATATGCCTCCTTATCAACCTAACCAATAAGGCTAAGGGTAGATTATATAGGCTAGGGCTTACAATAGTTTCAATCCAAATGCCACTAATAACTTAAGGGATATGGTACCAAATCAAAATAACTTTTGACAAGAAGGTTATTGGTCTACTCCATGGGGTAAATCATGTTAGATACCAATGGATCCAATTGGTGAAAGATGCCAGACTTCTTGTATGCAACAGGGTCTTACCTTTCAAACATATGATAACATGCTTCCTTCATAACAAAAATAAGTTTTTCAAGTGCCTCATAGAGACATGCCTTTTATGACCCCAACTAAAATACCAAGAGAAAAAAGGAGGAAATAGAAGTAAGTCACCTTATAAAACCACTTTTGTCAACTTTTAATAAGGTGAGAACTCTTTTGAATAAGTGGTAGCAAATCAGGGGCAAAATTTGCTCAATGAAGACAACTCAATTGCAACCCATACAAGGGCCAAAATAAGGATGGTTGATGATAATTTAGGGTAGTAAAAGGAAACTCAAAAACATCCCCAAAAAACTCAATAGGTTTCCACTCAAGGTGCAATCCATAAAACACCTCCAACATTGAAGACATCACAAGGACATGGGTAGTAGTAGAAGAGTCCTTTCATTCCCCAAGTTATACAAGTTACAAATGATGCTTTTACTTCTAAGTTACAGCCTAAGATAGTCATCTCTCCCTTCATCATTGTATATTACATAAATAATTCCAATGTTAGTATTACTATGTGGGATGTTTTACTCATTTTAGGGAAAAAAGATCTCTTTCAACAAGATCTCTCCAAGCTTTCACTCATGAACAAACAAGATGATAAGGTAAGCGAAGTCTTTCTTTAAGATAGTCAATATAATGAACCCCAAGATCCTAAAGTAGTCAAGACACATCCCTTAGACTTATTAGTCATAAAAGGAGACTCCCTTGTTTAAAATTGCATTAAAGATAGTGGGGCTTCTACTTATATCATGCCCAAAACCATATCTAATAAGTTATAGCTTAAGTATGAACCCAATAAAAGGGAGTTTTTCAATTAGATGGGTCTCCCAAAAATACTATTGGTGTTATTAAGGACCTTAAGTTTTTGCTAGACATTTTCCCTAGCTATATTATTTCCCAAGATGTCATGATAGTTGGCCTTCCTCTATATTTTTCCCTATGCTTATCTAGGGATTTCACTAAAAACATTAAGGGGTATCTTTCTTCTAAATGGTCATTAATGGTCTTTAGGACTAGGTATGGGAAAAATGTTAATGTTGTCACCAAATATTACACCCTATAGGAGGGTATTCAAGCCTCCTCTATATTTTGGCAACATGGGAATACTTCTAGGTATGTGGGTTTACCTATGATAAAAGTAGACCTTTAGGTTTAAGGGCTAGCTCCCTAAATATACCATGAAATGCTTATCACCTAATTAACTAATTGAATATGGGAAAAGAGATAGAATTTTTAATTAAATAAAACTACTCTAAGGGGATGATACACTATAATTATTTCTACATACCATCATACTTCTTTCACTAAGAAACAAGATATACAAGCTAGCTTCCAAGTCCTAAAAGATCCGAACATGAGTGTTTCAACATAGAGATGGCATGCATGAGACAACACAAGGTAAGTGAACTAGAGGGTAGATTTCACACTCCAAGAATAATTTTATACTTTAAAGGATCTTAACACACTAACTACACTCTATATGACCTGTTAAAATAGGAACTCTTGCATAAACATGGGAGGATAAGGAGAAACAAGGATAGAAGATTATCACTTAACATCACCATACATCACTTTACACACTTAGAAAAATGTTCATGAAATCAAAACCAAACTTTAATTTTTTGTTTAAATGAGAAATAAAATGTCATTACAATAGGGCTTTGCCATACATGTTATGGTATTAGTCTACAAGATCCAAAATGGCTACTACTTATGGAATTGGAGAGAGAAGAGAATGAAATAAAAGAGTCACTAGGACATGTGTCATACTAATAAAATGAGTTAAACATGAAGTAAAAAATTATATTGAATATACCATGTAAGGTCTCATAGGATAAATGTCCCTCAAAACATGAAACTCTTGAAATGTGGCATAAAACTCCTCATTTGCATGCCTAGAAACTATCTTCATCATTTGGCCTTATTGGAACATTCCATAATAGAATAGGGATAGGTAAAATTATTTCACTAAGAGGGAGTAGTTTTATACATGATACAACATGAATTGGATGTGTCCTTAATCACCAATATTCTTCTAGAGATGAGTTATCACTACCTATAGTCCAAATAACTACCCTTTCACTTACCCTTCACACTTGGCACCAAATTTGGTCTTCAATTTTCAAATATAATCCATAGAGAGGATTTTATGACATCTATTATGAACCCTCATGGCCTTATATTCCTTAGTTAGACCTTAAAATTCCTAACACTTAGAGTTTTCACCTTCTCACTTGTTTGTTCACTATGCTAGTTTGGACTGGCTAAGATGAAGGCACTTAAAGAGGCACTTATGAGATTATCTAAAGAATTAAATGAACATGGTGAGTTATTTTAATTCCTAAATTCTCTCCCAAATTTGTTTTCATCATTTTAAACCCTTATATACTTGTAAAACATCAATATTATTCAATAAAAGACATTTTTCACCCTATCTGTATAGGTAGGGTATAACTTAATATGATAAGGAGGAGCCCTAGAGAGTCCTCTATAACTTCCAAACATTTAATAATACATTATTTACCATTTGGATGCTTCTCCTCCTTAATTTTCCTAATCATGTCTTTGGCAAGGGTTTGAGAGGGTTTATAGTATTTTTCACCTCTAATGAAAGATTTGATGTTCAAACCCTAAAAAAATTCTTCAAAATAAAATTTAGGGACATTATATAACATATCCCACCTCCTTATGCTCTCATGAAAAGTGTCCATGTTGGTATAAGCTTCCAAATTTGCATACTTGATCTCCTCTTCTTCATTATGTGCAGGCTATCAAGATTTTAAGTTAATAAAATACTCTCTCATGCCTTTCTATACATTCTAATAATTTAAAATGAACTTATATCTCCCTATAAACATATTTAAATTAATTTGAATTTATATCTAGTGTTACAAATGACATTGACCCCCCAATTGGACTTTAGGCCTAAAATAGAAATAATAGTTCTATTTGCATGCGTATAGGTTTGAAAAACCTTGACATGTTTCTAACCCTTGTGCTTTGTTTTTCCTATTTTTCCATGTGTAACACAACTCTCAACATCTCCTTGAAATTTTTCATCAACCCTCAACTCACCTTTTTATTTCCTTTATGTTGAACCTATAGGCTTTCATATTTTGGGAGTGCCCTCTATCTGAGATAGAATAGAGGGCATGTACCTTATTATCCTAGGAAAAATGAGGATATGAGGGGATTAGAAAAGTTATGGGTACAATTTGTGTAAATTTTCAAGGTTTCTTGATACCCCTAACACCTTAAAACACTCCAAAACCCAAGATAGACTTTTGTGAAGTTGACTATGTATAGGCATTATATGTTGACTGTGTGTTTCTAGTATAAGACTCTCTAATTTCCTTATTTCTATGTTATGAGAGTGTCATAGGATGGTAAATATTATTTTATAGGTGTTCACAATGATTACCAACCTTCTATCATCCATATTTTCATCTTTAACTCCTATTCTTGCTCAACTAGGATTAACTGGTAAACTATGTTTTACCTTAGAAAAGGACCTACCTATAGGTGTATTTGCATGGTTAAAAATTTAATAATTTTACCCATCATATCTTATAATTATCCAATGCCATCCCATATACATTTGGATTTATTCACCTTATGTTTCAATCTCTGTCAACACCCATCACACCATGCTCTATCTCACTATTAACTACAGTTGACTATAGCTGTCCATTGATGGAATAAGAGGGGTCCTATAGGTGAGTATCCACCTTGAAATCTATGATATATGGTTTATTATCCCCTTAGATATCTTGGATTAACTATCCATGGAATTTGTGTTGTGTTTATAGGCCTAGTGTATATATGTTCACAACATGAGCTTTGTGAACACCTATAATCAGGTTGTAAGTAAGCTTTTCTAGGGCAATGTACACCTATAGGTAGTAGTGTAGGTAAATACCGTACCCCAAAAACTCCTTTGATGCTCTTTGGATCCTTGGTATGTCTCTAAACTCAAAAATACAACTTAATCATGGATGCATACTCTTACATTGCAACTTTAGGTGTAAAGGTCACTTAAAGTTCAAATCTTTTAGAATACACTAAAAAACTATAGTGAAAAAAATAAAAATTGGAGGCCTTCAAACACTATGTTCCTCTAGTTACACAGCCATTCCTTTTGTAAGTATCTTCCCATAGGATAGGCCTACAATATAAATGTACTTAGATTTATCAAAACTCCTTGAAATAATTATATTTAGCATCTCCAAAAGTACTGAGGGATTTATTTTGGAGATTTAAGGGAATTTGTCCCTAAACTCAAATTCTTTCACAAGAAGTGACTTCTCAATCTAATTGCCAACTTAATCCGTCAAATTTGACTGGCATAGCCTTTACAACATCCTAATACCTCAAGGATGGTCTCAACACATGTTTTGACATCTTTGAACAACATTTATAGGTCTTTATCAATGCCACCTATAGGTGGACATTTCAATGTGTAGGTAGTGAATGTGAATGTAGGTAGTGTGCAGGATATAAAGGCTTGTAACCAGTTTTACATCCTCACAATATCTCCAAATGTATATTTCCCAACTTGAAGGATTTGAAACAAGTTTCAATACTCCCAACTCAAAGTTATGAATCTCCTTTAGGTGTTGATACAATTACAATCAAGGTAGTGAATTCGTCATGAGCTATATTCATGGAATGTTACCTTATATTTCATATTAAACATAATCATATTCTTCAAATAAGACCTTAAAACATGAAGTGATTGAAACTAGATGATTACTCCTTTTCCAACATGATGATCTTCTCTATAGCATATGTAACCACTCATTCATGGTGGATGGCTATGCATACATAAGGTTTAACTATCAACATCCATTATATATGTCATTTGGGAGGTTTTGTTTATTATATTATTCTCAAAGAATATATCCAACATTATAAAATTCTTCATATACCTTCCATGAACATTTTCACACTTCAAGGTACCATGACTGCAGTTGGAATCTTGCTAGCAGTTGATTGTGTGTTGTATATGACTATATCCTTGACCAATACATGATATTGAGAGACCTAACATTGAAATAAGGTGATTGATATGAAATGAAAAACATTAATCATATCATATCACATTCACATGAAACCATTTCAGAGAAATAAACCTTCTGCAAGTAGTGAAATCTGACTGCTAGTCCACTAGTGACATCTTCCTATAATTTAAACTATTTGGATCATGAAAAAAAATACAAAAAATTAAAACAATATGTAAACCATTAAAGGAGTAATTACACATCCTGTATAATCAAATTCATTAATTGAGTTGTACGAACTAGCTCAAATAAGAGCAAAACGTATAAGGTGTGGGAAATAACAAGTAAAAATGGACAACCAACATGTTAATAATGGTTCATAAAATATAGGCAACCATTATTCTAAATAAAAACATGAAAATGAATAAAACCAAGTTTAATATCCACCAACAAGATAATTTGACTTGGATGTCTTTCTACTAGCTTCACCAAGAATAAATTTGTTGACTAGTTATATTTGCCTAAAGGAGTGATGGAGAGATAGAATAGTTTTATCCCATTATTGGAACTTAAAAATCATGTAAAACATCTAAATGGAGTTAAGGAAGATAAATATCCATTCCATAATATTTTCCTATGTTCCACTCTGATGCATAAAAATCACTAACACCTTATAAATATTAGTCCATTTTTGTGTTTGGAGTCATTAAGGAGTCATTACAATCCTTGTAGGTTGATTATGAGTCTTAGGATGTCCTTATAATTTTAATTGTGTCTAAATAAGTATTTTCCCACTAAATTCATGATTTGAATTTTCAAATTTCATGTGTAGTGTAAGAGATCTCCATCTTATGTCAAGAGGTCTCAACTTGTTGTTAGGTGGTTAGGTTCAAATAAAGGGTGAAAAACACCCACATGACTCATGTGATGAGTCATTTTGGTGAGTAAGATAGTGTTTTGGAATTTTAAAATGTATCAAAAGAAATTAGGAGTTATTAATAGGATTTTGAAGTCTTTTTAAGGAGATGGTTGTTTGGTCTTTTAAGTCATTCAAATTAGAAAGAGAGTGGTAAGGGTTTTGGATTGAATAAGAAATGTATAGGAAACCCAAGAAAGTAAATAACAACAATATTTCTCATTTTAATACAAGAAAAGGATCATAATCTCTATATATTCCTATATATGTATATGAAAAGTTGACTGTGTAGTGACATTCCATGATGGAAGGTGCAACAAAGTTAAGTTCTGATGTTTCTCAAAGATTTGGTAAGTTTTTTCATTGGTTTTTGTAAAGTATTTCTTACATTATTTTCTAAATATTTCATGCATTTGGAGAAGCCACTCCAATACTAGTCTATGCACTCTGAATCCATTACACACTATATTTTATAAATTGAGAAAAAGTATATGTTTAGATAGAAGGTTCTATTAATGCACATTTTGGATTGTGTGATTGAAATAGTAAGATGATTTAAAAATATTGGAGACCCATATTCCTAATGATTTTCCATAAGGGTTTGTAATAAGGTTGGGTACAAACCCTATATTATTCTATTTAGTGTAGTTAGAAATGAGTATATGCTCTCGAGAGGAAGTTCATGCATGAGTTTAAGTTGGAACTCACATATACATATTGGTAACTTGTTTCATGAACATATTAAGGCTCCCCAATAATTATTTGGTATTATCTTCATAGTATGTGGAAAAACACCCAACACAGTCCTATTGAATACCTTTAGATAAACTTATAAAGGGGTTAGAAAACTACTATAGATGTGTCTACAAGCCAATCCACCATTTTAAAAAGATGACTCGACATGGCATAGACCTTAATCATTATTCATAGTGAGTGAAAATCCTTAAAACATCTAGAAATCCAAATTTTACCCTTCTCAGGTTTGACAGACTATGTGTCACCCTATAGTTAGGGTTTTAACATTAAAATATGTATAACATGACATTATACCATCAAAAAGTCCTAAAATTTGGTTTATAAGAGGCTTTTAGGACATGTAAAGAGGTTTTTTGGTTTTTATTATTTTCACATACTCTTGTTTACGGATAAAGTTGACTAAGAATGTAAACAAGGTTGATAAGCCTAATATCCCTAAACATCAAGTAAAAGGAGCTTTTAAAAGTGGTTTAGAAGTGGAATTGGACCTATAAACTTCATATATAGAGGGATAATGATATAGGGTAGGTGAATGTGACTATAGTTTTCCAAGATTCTTATGTACCTTTTTGTACTATGCAATTATGTCTTAAAAATGCTACTAGACTATGTTTTATGTAGGCATAGTTGTCCAAAATGGTATAATAAAGTGTTGAGGAGTTTTTTATGGCTTAAAGAGTATAACAAGATTATATACCATCATAATCAAGATAGAGACCAACCATTGAGTGCTCAAATAAGTCAGTGATCTTTAGTGTTAAAAGTGAATAGTGAAAAAATATAGGATATGATGATAAAGGAATAAAGGAGTTTATATATGTTTCCATGCATGAATAGGTGAGATATTCATGATTCATATTTCTAACTAGATTAGATAAGATATTTTTAAGAAACCTCTACATAACACTCTCTCATATAGGCCATATAAACTTCAAAACTCCTTTTTCACTTATTTTCTTGATTTTCAATTAGGAACCTACAAGTTTGAGTTAGTCCTAACATTATTGATAAGGATTATGACATATTGGATGTTTTAAGAGATATTAAAACACTTGGACATCTTAGAAACCATGCCACCTTCATTTATGACCCTTTGTGACATAAGGACAACTATGGACTATGACCAAGGATAGAAGCACATTAAATCACATAAAATCAACCATGATACACCCTATGAAATTATAATATACCCCTATATCAAGTTTTGTAATATAATTGGTTGACTCATTTTGACTTGTGGTCAAAATGGTCAACATTCATGGTGATTTCCCAAGGCTAGTATGCTTTCTATGCCAAGACTAGTTGCCTAATCCTATCCATTGGCCTATGGAGTCACCTATACATAGGTTTGACACACAATTTATCTTTGAAACCACACCAAACACAAATGAAAGACACACCCAAAATAAACACACATGTGTTCAACTAGAACACTTATGGAATACAACACAATATAAATAAAGACACACACACCTAATCTACTATTTATAAAACCTCACTCTTGAGCAGGAAAACATCTTATCATACCTCAAAAAGGGTCAAAGATAGTTCCCCTTTCATATTTATCACTCCATGAAGGCAATCTAGCATGGGGAGCATGCTCATCATCAACCACTTACATATATGAATGTTCAAGAAGCCTATTACCTTTGGATATTCTCATGTTTGCAAGTATACTATTTAAAACCTTCATGAATGCTCTTCTTTTCTCTCTAAAATACTTGATTGGAATTATAATTTGATTGATCACTATCATATATGATATGTCTTACTCAAACTATAGATTAGACTATATGAAAGCTACCTTAATCTTTCTATCTTCTTGTGCATGATGTGATTGATACATGAAGTCATTGATATATTATTATTTATGTTCCAATACCTCTAAATGTGACTCAACATTAGATGGAGATCTTGATTTTCCTTCAAGCAAAACCAAATATATCTTGACCTCATTCTCCATGTTTACAACTTCTTGGGTAATGGCTTCATCAAACTCTTTTATGACTATAGACCCTTGTTCAATAGAATGACATTCATCCTTCTACTTAATGTTACACTCAAAAACATGCTTATTAGTCTCATTATCAATCTTGACATTAGATATAAAATCTCTTGGAGAAAAAGGATTCTTATCTAACTTGTCAAATTCCTTGCATATATCATTGAAAATTTGCCATAATTCATTCTCCTCTTCCTCATGAGTCTCATCATCAAAAGTAGCTTCATCAATAGTAGTAATAAAGACATAATTTTTCCCACCATGATGATCAATTAGGTTCTTAAACCTATCATCATCATACTCATGATTCATGTAGTTACCTTCAACAACTTATGAGAAATAATGTTTGACACTTACCTTAGCTCCCTCAAATGGATCTTCATGCATGATATATGTACCAAAGTTGATTTACTTAAAGTACATATAATGATCATGATCATAATCATCTATACCATATTAATATAAGAAAAATTCATCTATACCTTCAATTTTAGAAGAACCATCATCTACATTAGAATCTCCCTTCTCATGGACAACATAATTTAGCTTAGAGCTTATTTCAATGTAGGGTTCAATGTGAAACCTTGAAAGAGGTTGAGTTATAATAGTCACTTTAGTTACATAGATTATCTTAAAGGCCAATAAGGACCAATAATATGAGATATAACCACCTATATTTTCTATAAAGTCTCTTGAAAGGTTGATTGCAAAGTGAGTAGGGAGATCTACAATAACTATGTCTTGAAAGATAGGAAAGTTAGGACAATCATGTAAGAAGACGTTCAAATTTTTTATCAATATTATTGTATTATTAGGTGTACCATATAATTTAAACACTCCTTTGATATGGGGTTAATATTTAATCCCAAATTATCATTTATAACCTTGGACATGACCGATGTAGAAGCACCACTATCAACTATACAATTGTGTTCTAGTTTGTCACTCACTATGAGAGTGAGGTAGAAAGGTGGAGGTTTCTTCGCTTTGGTAGATGGTTAAACAATATTATTATGGTAATTTGTAAGAAAAACATGACCATTAAGTTTAAGTGAAGGTGAAGGACTATTAGGAATAATGGATAACTATTTTTGCAAGAGCTCTTTCTGGCCAGGCATATGAAGGACATCCCATAAAGAGATAGATGCTTTGACACTTTTAAAAGAATCCAATATGTTTAGGGTAGTAATAATCACCATATCTTGAGTCCTTAGGGGAAAATAATTTTTTGAAACTTGAGAAATTGAGACACCTTCAGCATAATGTACCACATTTTGACTTGAAAGAGGTGTAGGAGCATTAGGGACTACCATGCTGAAACCATGCTTTTTTGCCTTGTAGAAGGATTGGATGAAATTTTAGGCATGATATTGTCATCTCCTAGATCCTTCCTCTTTTCCCTTTTGTTTTTTTCAATATAAGTTCCTTGATTGAGCATAAAAGTGTCTTCCACCAAGAATTTTGTGAATCTTTTTCCTTGAGGCTGATAATCCTCATTTGCCTACATCATGAATTCATATTCAGCTGATAGGAGAGGAGTGACTTCTCATTGATAAACTATATATTTATCTCCACCTTCATTAGCATCCATAAATTTTCCTATTTCAAATCTTCCCTTTCACTAAGTTTCTATGTACCAATACCATCTCTCTTGCACTCGTGGTGGAATTGGGATGGTAAACATTGTTAGGCTTATTAAAGTTAATTTACCCTTTGCCTCTTCCTCTCCCATATTATTGGCCATATTGTTTTTGATAGGGATATAAGATTTGATGATCACCTTATTGCCTAAGCTTAGCTATTAACATTTTAATTTTTTCATATGGATCCATGGCATCATCTACCTTCTTAAGAGGAACTCTAAGATTTATGTTGGCATTAGGAACTTGGGACACATTTGGAGTATTAGTAGGAGTATTAGTAAATAAGGGCATATACACCTTAAGAAGTAACTTTCCTACTTGAATGAGGCCATTCTTAGCTCTAAAATCAAGTTCATATGCTACAAAAAGAGTTAAACCACCCATGGTTTAAAGCATGATAATAATATCAGTACCAATGGCTCTCAAGTAGGTAGGGAACACAAAACTAGTAGGTGGCCTCATGGGAGGAGGCAATCTATACCAAGTGTTTTAACACCACTCATTGAAGTCATGCATTATTTCCTTGTGATATCTTTTTATCACATTCAGATGATGTATGAGAGAGCTATTGTCATTTTCATCTTCAAACCTTGAAGTTAAAAACAATCCAAAGTCATCCTATGATCTGATACATCCACTATGTAAAGTCCTATACCAATCAAGTATTTTTCCTCTAAGGGACATGGAAAGGAGTCTAATGGTAATATTCTCCTCAATAAAATTGTGAAAACTACCAAAAATAGCGGTATCCCTAATGTGTTCATTAGGTGTGACATGACTTTCACCATTGAATGTAGGCACACTCTTTGTAGCATTAGGAGGAATTTCATCATAGGCCTAAAGGTGAATTGGATTTTCAGTATTAAAGGCAAGAAAGGCATGTTTCCTAGCCATGTTTTCTTCAAGATCTTAAATTTCCTTAATATCTTCACTTTCTTGGCTAGAAATATCTTCTTGCTCTTTAAAAGGTAGATTAGGATGAGGGTATTGAACTTTAAAAGGAAGTTTAGGCTGAATAGGTGGATTGATAGGATTCAAAAATCTACTAGATGATGACCTAGTAAGGACCATGAAGTATGAGAGAAAATTTATGACAAAACAATGGTCTTTAACCATATTTTACATTAAATGGAGTCACCAAATGTTGAGTAGCAAATCAATTTATAGTTGATGTTGTCAAGACTAGCATTCACCTTGATAAGTTGTCTTGAAGATAATGGGTCCCATCGGGCACGCTAGAACTATTGTCACCAAATATTGCACCCTAGAGGAAGGTATTCGTTCCTCCTCCAAATTTTAAACACATGAGAATATTTATAGGTATGTGGGTTTACTTATGGTAAAAGTAGACCTCTAAGTTTAAGGGCTATCTCCCTAAATATACCTTGAAATGCTTATCACCTACTTAACTAGTTATTTGTGGGAAAAGAGAATTTTTTTTGCATGAAATGAAACTAATCTAAGGGGGTGATACACTACAAGGATTTAAAAAATACCATCATACTTATTTCACTAATAAATAATACATACAAGCTATCTTCCAAGTCCTAAAAGATTCTAACATGAATGTTTCAACATAGAGGTGACATGCATGAGACAACACATGGTAAGTGAATCAAAGGTTAGATTGCACACTCTAAGAACAATTTTGTTGATGATGAAAATTATTTCATCAACTAATAAACCCTTTCACTTATTATGAAGGTTAAATTAGAATTATACTAGTCTAATAGTAAGGTTCTAAAGGTTCAATTATGATCCTAAAGATGCAAGGAGTTTTTTAGTTATTCTGGGAAATAAAAAATAAGCTATTGAATATAACATATTCTATTATAATTTTAAAAAATATCTTATTAAATAATAATCAGTTTAGATATGAATTTGTAATCTATCCTATCTAACAAATAAGGTATATGAATAACACAATCTCTTAAAGGAAAGAAATATGATTTGAAAATATAATATGTTTCAAAGTATATCTTGTTTTTGTTGTTTTCACTTCCAAATAACTACCAATACAATAAAAAGTAGAAAGGTAAAATAAGTTAAGATAAAATAATTTATAAAAGTATCTTCAATACAAATAACACAAGTGTAACTTAACAAACCAAGATAAACAAACAAAACAACAACCAATAAACTAATTAAGAAAAGAATTTAATCTAAACTAAAATATAAACAAACTAATATAAAACATAACTAAATTAAGAAAATAAACTAATCTAAACTTAACTAAATCCAACTCTAAATTATAAAGAAAGAAAACTAATCTAAGAAACTTAACTCAAATAAAATCAAGAATAAAAGCAAGTAAATAAAAATAAAAAGTAAAACTAAATAAATTAGAAAAGAAATTTGATCAATTAGAATATAAAACTAAAACTAAATTAAACTATGTCAAAGTCAAAGTCAAAGTAAATTATAATATAGATAAAAAAACATGTAAGTCTCAAGAAAGAGAGTCATATTATCAAAATAGATCAACTTTATTTGAGAAATCAACATCTTCTTTACAAAATATCTCAAAAATATAACTTTTACAATCAATTAGGTCAACATAATGTCATAAACAATGAAGTTTTCATCATTATTCAGGTTAAATACTTAGATTTTGTACATATGACTACAAGAAATAATCATCAAAAGATGTTAAACTTGACAAAATTTAGATAATCTATTATAAATGATAATATAAAACTAGATATACCTACATTGCCTAAGCAATATACTCAATAATCAGAGAAAGTACCATTGGTCTATTTGTAAAAGTCATGCTATCTGAGAGAAGTTGCATAGAAGAGAGAGATAAATGATTGACTTTATAATGTATAAGGCTTCAACACCTCTATTGTTCCTCCTCTTAAAATGAATCCTTGGTCTTATTTTATACTTCAAACTTGATTGAAAATAAGTTGTAACTAAACTTAGTTATTTAACTTAAATAATTAACTTTTAAAAGTCAATTAATATTTACAGTTATTAGTTAAGGTTTATTTAAGACTTTAAAGTCTTAAGAGATCAATTATTTGAATCATAGACCAAGTATTTCCTAATGGGTGGGGACCCTACAATCAATTAATAATAAAATAGAATAACATAAGTCAATAAATAATAGGAAATATCAAAGTTAATAAAATTCCTATCTATATTAATTCTATAATGCATATAATCAAAAATTACTTAGGCATATTATATATATCTAAATTTAAAAGTCTATTATACTTAAAAATATTATAACCAAATTATCAAAATATTAAAGTACTTAAGTTTTGTTAACTTAAAAGTTCAATTTAGAAATGAAAATTCATCATTCTGATAACCAAAAGTCATCAAAATCAGATAAAACCTCTATTACTAGTTTTTCATGCTCATTCACACACTCATTATATTCCATTTCAACTTCAAGAAACTAAACCAGCTTAGTTCCAAAATCACTTGTAGCAAATTCAATCTCTAACTTAACCTACTTCACAACTCTGATCTCAATTGAAGTATCTTATTTATTCTAGATATTTGAATTCTTGTTGGAAGTGGTTGGATGAATGATAAGAAGTGGATTTTTCAAACTTAGATTTCTGCACCCCATAATATGCTATTTCAAACTTAACTTTATGCACCTTATAATAAGATATTTCTAAGATGGTGTGGGTTCATCATACCAAGAAGGCAATGCAAGATTGATAAAATTATTAGCATGGGCTATCTCATTGACTAGCTGAGTTGGTTCACTAACATGATGGACTCTTTCTAGGATAGATTACTAAATAGGGATCTATTTTTAATTATTCTATAGATGATGGGAATAAATTGATTTGAGCAATATTTAAAGTGATAATTCAGGCGACGGTTCTACCCCAATTGGTGGTAGAATTTTTGGGAGCCATAACTTTTGCACTATAGCTTCGTTTGATTCCCCATTTGAACTGTTAAAAAGATAAGAATGAGGGGAATGCCATGATATAATACTAATATTTTTTTAGTGGGTTTTGACCCCCCAAAAACCAAATGTAAGTTCCCCAAATTTTAATTTTAGTAGTGCAGTCTAAAAATAGTAAGTTTCTAAACATAGTAATTCCTTGAATTCTATATTATTGTGAATCATGGAAGTCAAACCACTTAATCTCCCTTGATATTTGTGACCTTCCACATCCTCCTCCTACCTTTAAAATGTGTATAAATTAATATGTAACCCAAAAATTAAATCATACATCTCTTCCCTAAGAAAAGCCTATATTATATCTACAATTTTGAGCAATAAAACATCTCTTCTCAGAGATAGCATTATTAAAATTATGTTATTCTTATTTCTTCAATTATCTTTCAACTAAATCTTTTGAGTTTTGGATTAGTGGTATCAGAGTGGTTTGTCTTAAGAGTGTATGATCCTTAGGATGAGGTTAGACTATAGACAGCTTGGGTGGAAAATACAAGATCCAATAGACTATCCACTTGTTTGCTCCAAATGACCTCAAATGGTGGAAAACATTGAGACATCCAATCATTTCAAGGAAATGGTGAATGAATCCCTCTAACAACAAAAATCATAGATGCTACAACAATTCACCTAATTTCTCCAACAAATCTTGATGGGAAATTTTGGCTCCTCATATGCACCCCCACATCCTTTCAGTGCCCTAACACCCTTAGAGGTTCAAGTGAATTTTGATATCCCTAAATTTTAAGGTAAAATAAATGTTGATGTAGTATAAAATTGGTTAGATCAATTTTCTTCCTATTTTTCTATAAATAAATTCATTGATAAAGAGAAGATAACTTTTGTTCTTTTGAAATCATCATTGCCTATCAAAAATTGGATGGGAAGTGTACAAGAAGATATTTAGTATGAATGATATTGGCCTTGAGGCAGAAACTACCTGGGATGATTTCATAGAAGTTGTAAAGGAATAATACTACCCCATTGGAGCTTATGATGATCTGTAGATGGAGTGGCAACAACTTCACCAAGGTTAGGAAAAATCTATGTAATATTACACTGACATTTTTCATTCTCTATCTGTGTGATTGGGCATCTAGGAAAGTGAGAACACAAGGTTATCCAAATATCATAGTGGACTACAATGGTATATAAGGGGGGAGATGGAACTCTTTAATTTGGAAACCCTTAATGAGGTGTACAAGTTCATGGTGAAGATTGAGTAGAAACATGGAAGAATGAATATGAAGAGTTAGCCTTCAAAATGGAAAATTGATAAAGAAGGTCAAACACGAGGCCAAAATTGGAAGTAAAAGGAATGGAAGAATGGGAAATGGTGTGATTACCATAAATCTAGAATGCACTCCAAATAAGAATGTTGAGCCATCAAGTCCCTACTTTTTGAGTCACAATCCTCAACATCTACTACTCTACTTCATACACACCCTAAAATTGAAGAGGATGAAGAAGAGATTATATATTTTGAGCTTGATTCCATCGTTTCTTCATCATAGACCCATGCGGAGAGGTTAGATGATAAGGAAATGTTGTTTCACTCTAAATTATGGGTGAAAGGTAAGCCTCAACTTTTCATACTTGATAGTGGGAGTCAAAAGAATTTAATCTCTACTAATGTTGTGAAAAGCCTAAATTTATCCATGAAGCCTCACCCAAAGACATATAGTATTGTATGGTTGAGTCTAGGGAGAAACCTCTGTGTCACCCACCAATGTCTTCTCTCATATGCAATAAAACCTTTCCAAGATGAGGTCTTATATGATGTGGTCAATCTAGATGTTTATGATGTACTCTTTGGTCAGCCATTTATGTATGATTGACATGGCATATATGAATCAAGAACTTAAAAGATCACCCTCACTCTTGGAACATGGTGCTATAGGGTACCAGAGGTACCACCTTCTACATCTATCTCCCAAATTAGTGCCAAAAATTTCATTTTCATGGTGGTCAAGCCACATAAAGCTAAAAGGGATGATGTTGTAGCCTTGAATAAACAAAAAACACAACAAAAGAATAAAATAGATAGAAAGCAAAATAATTTCATGGCCTTATATCCATAGACTGATGGTTGGATAGAAATGGTGAACAATCAGGTCCTGCACAGCTCCACAAAGCACAGTCCATTCCAAGTATGCATCAGGAATCAAATCAAGACACAAATACCACACTTGATGATGAATCTTGATGTAATGGGGACCATTACTTTTCAAGGAGGGATAAATGATTTGAGCAACATTTTAGGTAACAATTTGGGTGACGGTTCTACCCCAATTGGTGGCAGAACTTTTGAGAGCCATAATTTTTGCATTGTAGCTCTGTTTGACTCCCCATTTGAACCATTGGAAAGATAATAATGAGGGGAACACTGTGAGATGGCACTAATATTTTATTAATGATTTTTTACCCCTAAAAACTAAATATAAGTGCCCTAAATTTCAATTTTAGTAGTGCAATCTAAAAATAGTAATTCCTCAAATTTTATATTGTTGTGAATCATGGAAGTCAAACCACTTAATCTCCCTTGATATTGGTGACATTCCACATCATCCTCCTAACCTCAAAATGTTTATAAATGAATATATAACCTAAAAAATAAATCAAACATCTCTTCCCATAGATAGGCATATATTATATCTAAAATTTTGAGCAATAAAACATCTCTTCTCAGAGATAGCATTATTACAAGTGTGTTGTTCTTGTTTCTTAAACTATCTTTCAACCAAAGCTTATGAGTTTTGGATCAGTCATAGAACTACTATGAGATTTAGACTTGGATCCAAATCTATGGTCACAAAATACTCTATTAGCCCTATGGTTTTTAGGATTAAAGGGTTCATTATTTAAGACATTCCAAAATTCAAGGTTAGTGGCATCAAAATGGATAGACATTATGGATCCTCTACTAGCATAATTAGGGCCAAACCTTCAAGCCCTAAAACCCCCACTAGTAAATTAACTATTGGGTGATTTTTTATTCATACTACCATAATTTTGATTTATTCCCAAACCTCTACTATCATTGTCTCTACTTGAATCCAATTGCTCCTAGCCTAACATCTTATATCCAATTTGAAATATATTCAAAAGATAATTATTATGACTGATAATCAACATGAATATATCAAATATGAAACCATATAAACACTATATTTAAATATACCAAACCCTTAGCTACTTATATAATTTCAAACTATCAATAAATGATCTATTGATTGAAGATTAAACTAAACTATTCTAACTGTGTCAACTATGATCAAAATATTCCATTCTGATTGTATTAAAATATCATCATGATATTCCATCTTGAAAACCTAATAAATTACATTCTCATTATTTTATTTTAGAATATTCTTTTTTATTTCCTTTAATTAAGTTTTTAATGTATTAGTGTCATCTCAAGATGTATATCATTCTCAAACTAAACCAATCACTAAAAGAAAAATTTCTACAAAAGTTCCATTTGCATCATTATAATTGCATATTTTTCTTAAATTGTAAAAAGTCTAAAACCATTGTAATAATTTCAACATAAGCCTTTCATAAAAATAAATATTTTAACCATACTATCCTTTCCAAATCATAATTTCAAAACTTAGGAAATAACTTATCATGACTTTTTGAAATTGTTAACCATTTTATCTATCTTCAAATATTCATGACTTTGAATAAAACCTAGAACATTAAATTTTTGAAAATCATACTCAGACACAATTCAAGCTCATGATATTTCCATAATATAACTATATATAACTTCTCCTTCAAAACCCCAAGTATGTATGAAATTGTAGCTTTGAAATAAAAAATATGAACAAAAACTATGTCTATCAACTCATATATTATAGGTTCAAATAAAATTTATTTATTAAAATGTTCAAAACTATTTCTTCATAATAAACACTTTCAAATCCAAAAATATTCCCATGAAAATAAACACATATAACTCATCTTTGTACCAAACCCTAACATCAATGAAATATAATTTTAAAATATAAACTGTCGCACTCAAAAACATCATTGTAGCATATATCAATCAATAGAAGACCAAACTAGAATATTGCATGCGAAAAAAATAATCTCCATTATCCTCTCAAATGTAGTTTAATCTCACTATATTTCCATAAAAATCATTATGTAGAGATTTAATTCACTAAACTAACATGTGTCTATTTAATCATAACTTTACATAAAATTTAAATGACCAAAATTTTCACTGTGTCGAACTAAATGATAAACCTAAGAACCTAAAACTGAAAAACACATTTTCACATAAAAATATTTGCATTCATTTCTATAATACCATCCAAAACTAACTATCATAGTATTTCACCAACCACCAAGATAAATAGATTTATATCAAAACAAAATCCATTTTATCATTGATATCTCATGCAAAGAAAATGATATGATAACCACTAAAACTCAAATATTTATGAATTATTTATCAAAAATAATTCCAAAACTTATGCATGCAATAGTTTTAAATAAATATTTTAAAATATCAAAACATATCAAATTATGCATACTTGAAACACTATATTTCTTCTAGGCACCAAAAACTACAACCATTCCATTTAAACTTATTCATTTTCTAGCCATGGCATACTTGAATAAGCTTTCCTACAACTTTTTTGTTTGCAAATTCTTGTTTGAAACCTCCCAAAATCTATCTAGAAAAGTTTCACTTACATGGCAAGCTTTCAAAATGACTAACCAAAAGGAAAAAGAATGTTATTTATAACCAAAGTCTGAGTATTAACTATCTGTGCCTACATGTACATTTGTGATTGGTTTATCAAATCAAGAAAAATAATTAGAAATTTTCCAACTTATTAAGCAAAACATTCAAAATTATTAATTACCAATATGATTACTAAAACCATAACTATTTTTCATAAACCAAGGCATATATACATCTCATTAAATTCCTTAAACTACCCTTTGATCTTTTTGAGATATCGAAACATCTATTAGAGGTACAATCACTGAGAGGGGGGTAAATTAGTGACCCCAAATAATCTAAATTCAATTCTAATCTTTACAAAAACTTAATTAGTTACCACAAGCATTCATGAAGCATACACAACATTCAAAGCAATGAGTAAGAGAGATATGCAAGATCAATCACATAACACATGACATGTGGGAAACCTTCTTGGAGAATAAAACCAACTAGAACCTATAATTAGACTACTATCCTATATTATAAAGATCCAATTTAGACCATCTATAAATGATCAAGGGACCACAATCCCTATTTAGTGAGACTACAATCCCATAAGGTGCTACCACACTTATCTAGCTAAGATACAACAATAATCAAACATTTTAACAAGTTTCACCTTATAAAGAGGATGTAACCACCTTAGATGTTGATCTACCATAATAAAACCTATGAACACATCTACCTTTTTACTAATGTCTTCACACCTGATGATGGACCTCTGCTTATCACTCTTCACCTTCACTCACACTCAATCTATAAGAGCACTATTTTACTAATAAAATTATGACCTACAGGTCATAAAAATAGTCCTTAATATGTTCTAATCTTCAACTCATCTTCAAGGTACTCTACCCCTCCTTTGATTCATAATACACACACAAACCTCTCTCCAATCTCTGCCAAGTCTTACTCACTTCAAGTCTAGAACCCATCATCTTTGGTTCCACTATTTATAGAAAAATCTTGATAATCACTTCCTTAGTTGGCCATTAGGCATGCCTTATCCATTAAGGCATATCTCACATGAATACATGGCTAATAAAAATATTAATTGGTTAGACATAGCATCTATAGGTCACCCTTAAGCAACTACACCTTTTAATAAGGCCCTTGCAGCTTTTATAGGTCTCATGGAGACCCATTCACCCATTTATCTCACCCTCAAGCAAAAAAATAACACAAGATTTTTTTAAAAATATATGGGTCTACTTTTTATATCCCCTTTGACATCCTCAAATTATTATAGTCACCTTAGCTTACCTCTGCATATGCTCAATCAAATCAAACATAGACTTTATACACAAGAACACCATTACTGAACATACACTCAACATATTAAGCATTGTTCATACTCAAGATAAATTGATCACACCTATAAAATACTCACAGAGCATCCTCATGGAGTCTAAAACACTATTAAATGGTAAAGTCATCATGAAACATCAAACTAACATCAATACAATCTGAATATCTTTCTTGGGTCACTTACAGAACATATACAAAAACATAGTCAACTTTTAAGTTCAATATCTTTGACTTGACTCACTTTCAAATCTTCAAATCCATATACCTAAATGTTCCTTGGATTCCTCTACCAATTTTATTTCTACTACATGAGAAAATTCTACTTTAATTATAATATATAGCCCAAAGACCAGACACTAATTTTTCCCTTTGTTAAATTCAAATATTTAAATGACAACGATCACAGTTAAACCTCAAAAACTTTACAATCATCTCATGTCCTCACCTCTCAGATCGAATAAGCATCATTGATATTTTTTGATTTTTAATGCATAGGTAGAAATTTTTAAATGTTAAACCTTAGTCACTTTTACCTTATCTCATGCAATCTTGAAATGTTGACTCAACATGATCTATTGATCTCTACAGATCAACCAAGTCTTTAATGATCAATACTCACCATTTGATCAATCTATATGTACACACACTCACCATAAGATCCTTATCCTATACCTTTTTTTAGTCATTAAACATCATTCACCTATCCTCATCTCATTTATTCCTAACTTTTTGGAGTAATTCACACCATCAATCTTGCATGAGCTTTAACTCTTTCAAAAATGACTAAGTATGGGGACCTTTCAATATATCTAGAAAGCCATTTTTGAACCTTAATAACTTCTTTTACACCTAGATGCATGATCTAAAATTTGGACCAGATGGTCTCCTCACATAGGAAAATCCAACCAAATAACAAATAGCTCCTATAATCCTCACACATGTGATATATAATGCCATTAAAAATCATTCTCAAAATATTTTGTCACAAAACCAACTATGTCAAAAACCTACCTGAGAGGCTAACATTGAGCATGCATAACTTTTGCCTCACTTCAACACATGATCTAAAATTTAGTGAAAATAAATTAGGATAAAAAATAAATAAATCCATAAGATCAATTTCTATTGACACCTTCAAACATGTAAGATATGCCACCATCATAATGTTCACTCGGTTCTTCTTGCCACATTGCAAAATTGGCTAAGTATGGGAAAATATAGTTAAAATACATGGGAACCCAAATTTGTATATGCATATATTTTGATGTGATTTATTACATGATCTAAATTTTATCATAAATAAATTAGGTACAAAATTAAACAAACCCATATGATCAACTTCTCCTGAAATGTCCACATGTGTGAGATATTTCATCATCAAACTGCTTACTCAATTTTTTATGGCTACATGTGAATTTCGCTAAGTATGGGAAAATAATGAATACTAATTGAAAATACAACTTTTTACCCTCATATATTTGACCAAACTTTTATACATTTCATGATATATGATTCATAGAAACTAGGGACTATTAGAATCACAACTATATGACCAACTCCCCTTGACTCATTCCCATGTGGCAATGGTGACATAAACTACCTACTCATATTTTTTACCACTAGATAAAAATGTTTAGATGAACATAATGAATAATGATATGAATACCACTCATGCACACAAGATCTAAAAGAAAATAACACTTCTTATGGGACTTGTTTCACTTGATCAATACTTTAGAGTCATACCTGAACATCTCTACCCATAACAATACTAAAGATCAACCAAGCATACTTCAAACACACTAGGACAAACACATTTCATACTTTGTCATTATCACATAGACTATCAAGGATATTTATCCACTCACCAGGACACCTCCATGAAATCACCATGACATCATCATGACAACTCTCCAACAATCTCACACTTTGTTATTGATGCAAACAACCATCATACATAGTAATATACAACTCACCTTCTCTATCTTCAACCACTCCCACAATATAAACTTTCTCCCCCTTTGACATAATGAAAAAGTGGGGAAAAAATGATATTGAGGACTTGAAAAGACTATCAAATAGGAAAGGGCCATCTTAGAGAGATGATACAAACTCTCCCTTACCTTGAGCCTACTTTAGCTTGCCTTGACAACATCCTCTTACTCCATGCCAAGACTCTCTTTAATAAAGAACTAAAAAAAATGAATAAATAAAACACAAAACCATAAAAATCTGATGGAACACATCAAAAAAACATCTAAGATGGACTCCCCCTAAGAAATCTAAGCAATTTCACCTTTTGAACATCTTCATATTTCCACACACAATGAAGAATCACCACATATGGTTACTAGCATTCTCACTCAAGATACCACAAGGGCCACCAATATAAATTCATGCCACTCACTAAATAGTAAACATGATCTCAATCAACCTAGAAAATTCAAATTGAAACACACATACCTTGTTCTTTTGGAAAAACTGAGCAAAAAGCACTCTTCTTCAAACTAGGCCTATCTAGCCTCCTTGTATCCCTCCCTAGAACTTGTAGATCCCATAATTTTTAGTAGACACATCTATAGGACTTAAAACTCCATATTGAGAACACTCTTATATTCCCCCTCAATCACACTAATTTTCATTACCATGCTCATCATATGTGGTATACTTACTTCACAAACCTATGAAATAAGATCATAAACTTGTTTCTCCCCCTTCACAAAAGTCCTTCTATTGATTCATATAGAAAGAAATGACACCCAAGATCTATCTTAGATACTCAAAAGTATCTTTTTACAATGTTTTGGTCATAATATATAAAATCTTCTCTTTTGTAGGCACATGTTCTAACTTGAGACATTGATTAATTACTTGTTCTCTCAATAAATTATATCTAATAGGAATGTGTTTAGTTTTTGAGTGCATAACATGATTCTTAGAGATACTAATTGGACTAGTGTTGTCACAATAAATGGGACAAGGTCCATTTTTTCTTACCTTGTAATCTTCCAATGTTTGTTTCATCCACATGACTTATGTGCAACAAAAGTCAACTACTATAAACTCAGCTTCTACAGTTAATAGAGATATTGAGGCTTGCATCTTGCTTAGCCAGGACACCAAACATTCTCCCATGAAGAAGACTCCACCATTGGTACTCCTATCATCCACACATCTTACCCAATCAACATCAATATATAATTTCAAAGATAAATATTTATTCTTGGTATACCATAAACCATAGTCTATGGTGCCTTTGAGATATCTCAATATCTTTTTGACTAATTTTAAGTGATATTCTCTAATCAGCTTGAAACCTTCCTATAAGACTTACTGCTTGTATGATGTTAATCCTAGATGAAATAGAGAATAAAATACTTATAATAATGGATCTATACAAAGTTTTAACAACTTTTGATGAGTCATATAGGTTACTTAACTTGCATCATGTGATCATTGGAGTACCCATTGGTTTACAATCCATCATGTCAAACTTATTTAGCATAACCTTGATGCATTTATCTTTAGAAATGAAAATATATATATCAAGTTGATTAATATGTAATCCTAATAATTAAGATAGTTCTCCCAACATTGGCATTTCAAACTTAGTCTTCATAGTATCTTCAAAATCTCTACTCATTTTATAATCATTAGATCTAAAAATTATGTCATCAACATATACAAAAACTATCAATTGATGGCTAGCTTATATCTTAATATACAAATTACTATCAGCTACCCCCTTTTAAAACCTTGACTCAAAAGATACTTACATATCCTATCATACCAAGCTCGAGGAACTTGTTTAAGAGCATGCAGAGCCTTCTTTAATTTACACACAAAATCTTAATTACTTGACATGAAGTATCCTTCAGGTAACTCAATGTAGACTTATTTTAAGTTGCCATACAAAAATGCATATTTTACATCCATTTTATATACCTTAAAACATTTAAAACATGCTTATGCAAAAAAGAGTTCTATTTATTCCATCCTTACCACAAGAGTAAAAGTCTCATTAAAATCTATTCCTTAAACATGAGAATATCCTTTACACACGAGTATAGCCTTATTTCTTGTGACTTCTCCTTTCTCATTCAACTTGTTTTTGAAAACCCATTTGGTACCTATCACATTTCATATTTTGGTCTAGGTACTAAGTACCATGTTCCATTCCTTTCTACTTGATCACTTTATTTATTCATTTCATCATTCCAACTTTCATCTTTGCTAGCTTCCATAAATGTTTTGGGTTTAATCATGGATAACAGAGCTAAGTCTTATTGATTTTGATTGATCAACATTCTCCTTCTAGTCTACAACCTTATACCAACATTTCCAATAATCTAAGAGATTGGATGATCTTTCTCAAATCTTCTAGATGGAGCTTTAATATCTTATCTTTCTTCTTCTTATTCATCTTCATCATCTATTTGAATAGACAACTCATCATTGTTTGTAACAACATTCTAAATTAAGTCACTTACTTGTAATTTCAGCTTCTTGACTCTACTTGTCTCATATACCCTTACATTTGACCTTTTAACAATCTTTTAAAGTATCTTATTAAAGCATCTATAGGCAGTAATGATAGGAGAATAACATAAGAAGATGCCATCATCAGATCTTGAATCAAATTTGACAAAATTATCTTCATCTCTTTTGATGAATCCCCTACTCCTAGACACTCTAATTTTTTTGACATAAGCCACTCTTTCTTCCATAACTCATAAGGAGTCTTATCACCATTTACTTTGATTTTACACCTATTTAGGATGTATAAAGATGTCTTGGCTGCCTCTTCCCAATAGCCGTGTGCATCTTAAATCATGGTTCTACCCATCTCAACAATAGTCATATTCTTCCTTTCAACCACACCATTATATTGTGGTGTTCTAGCAGCATAATATTGTCTTCTTAACCTATTTTCATCATATAAATCATCAAAATTATGAGACCAAAACTCACCTCCTCTGTCTGATCTCACACACTTGATATTTGAACCTTTATCATTTTTCATAAGAGCTTTAAATGCCACAAATTTTGTAAAATCTTTTGATTTTTATTTAAGAAAGAATATCCAAGACATCTTAGTAAAATCATCAATGAGAAGAATGAAGTAACTATTACCTTGAATACTTTGAGTTCTCATAGGTCCACATAGATCAGTGTGGATCACCTCTAATGGCTCTGTAGTGGAGAATTCCTTGGTTTTGTATATCCTCTTAGTTTGAATCCCATGAATACATACCTCATAAAGAGAATGAGGAATCTTATAAATCTTAGGCATATGCCTTACCAACCCCTTTTAATTGATTTTTATCATATTATAAAATTTATATGACCAAGTGTTCTATGTCAAATCCAGCTTGCTTCCAATTAATTTATGAAGTACTCTACCTTCTTAGATTCGTGAAATACATACATGTTATTATTTGATTTGTGAATATTTGAAATTAATCTACAATATCTTACCTTTATTATTTCACATATATCATCATGAAAAGTTACAACATTTCCTTTATTACACATTTAGATCACACTTAAAATATTATTTTTCAAACCTTATACATATAATAAATTCTCAGCTATAGTATGACCATTGTCCAAACTCAAAGTACCTTTTTTAACTATGTTAACAGATTTATTGTCACCAAATCTAATTACACCTAGGTTGGTCCTTTTGAGAGATATAAACTTGATCTTGTCTCATTTAATATGATTTGATCATCCACTATCTATGAACCATCTCTTATTCTCATCCTCTTGAGTATGCAATGCTGCTTGAACAAATAATGACTCTTCCTTTGGTGATCTTCTTGGATTTGCTTATTTTCTTCTTTATACTTGGTTTCCTTGAACCATTTGAAAGTGTCAATGAGTTTTATATCCTTTTATAAAAGGATCTATTTCAATTCATGGCTATGTGACCTTTTTGGTTATAGTTGTAACATATGAGATCCCTTTTGATATCTAGAGAGAGAGAGAGAGAGAACAATCCTTATATCTATGACCAAATTGATTGTAAGAGAAACAATACCCATTGAATACATTATTCATGTTTAATCCTCTTTTCTCTTAACCATTACCACTTAATGGATTTTCATTCTTGATCCTTTTGGTGGAGCTTAAGTTCTTTTTTTCCTCAGATAAGAGCACATCTGCGTAAGTCAAGACTTTATTTTCACATTATTCCATCCTTTAATTGAGACCTTTATTCACCATGACCTATATATTCTTGACTATTGTCTCTATATTTTGTACTTGTGTCTTCACATTATTAACTTTTGATAAGGCACAAACCAAATTATCATGGATAAAATCCATAACATCTTTGTCCACCATTTTACCTTTGATCACCTTCAAGTGGTTAAACTTTACATGAAGGACCTACTCTAATACTAATTGTTAGAGGTAAAATCACTAGGGGGTGAATTAGTGAGCCTAAATAATCTAAATTCAATTTTAATCTTTACAAAAACTTAATCAGTTACCACAAGCATTCATGAAGCATATACAATATTCAAATTAATGAGTAAGAGAGACAATGCAAGATCAATCACATAACACATGACATACGTGGGAAACCCTCTTGGGGAATAAAACCCACTAGATCCTATAATTAGACTACTATATTATAATAATAAGATCTAATTTAGATCACATATAAATGATTAAGGAACTACAATCCCTATTTAATGAGAGTATAATCCCACAAGGTGCTACCACACCTGTCTAGCTGAGCTACAACAACATCCAGACCTTTTAGCAAGTTTTTCCTTGTAAAAAGGAAGTAACCACCTTAGATGCTAAGCTAAAAAATTAACACATAATAACACATCCACCTTTTCAC
This sequence comes from Torreya grandis, assembly GCA_037957365.1. Taxonomy (NCBI): domain Eukaryota; kingdom Viridiplantae; phylum Streptophyta; class Pinopsida; order Cupressales; family Taxaceae; genus Torreya; species Torreya grandis. The sequence goes on along the minus strand of JARHVA010001973.1, from coordinate 1,302,621 downwards.
TAATGTCTTCAACACCTAATGATGGACCTTTGCTTAACACTCTTCTCCTTCGCTCACACTCAATCTCCAAGATCACTATTCTACCAATAAAATTATGACCTACAAGTCATATAAATAGTCCTTAATATATTCTAATATTAAACTCATACTTAGGGTACTCTACCCTTACTTTGATCCATAATACACACACAAGCCTTTCTCTAATCTCTCCCAAGTATCACTCACTTCAAGTCTATAACCCATCATCTTTGGTTCCACTATTTATAGAGCAATCTTGATCATCACTATCTTGGTCAGCCATTAGGCATGCCTTATCCCTTAAGGCATCTCTCACATGAATACATAACTCATAAAAATATTCATAGGTCATTCATAGCATCTATAATTCATCCTTAAGCAACTACACATTTTAATAAGGCCCTTGTAGCTCTTATAGGTCTCTTGGAGATGTATTCACCCATTTAGATCACCCTCAAGTAAAAAATAAGATAGGACCATTTTAAAATACATTAGTCCACTCCTTATGTCCCCTTTGACATTCTCATATGATCAAAGTAATCTTATCTTACCTATGCACATGCTCAATCAACTTAAATAATGACCTTATACATAGGAACATCATTACCGAACATAAAATCAACATCTTAATCATTATTCATACTCAAGATAGATTGATCACACCTCAAAAATACTCATAGATCATCCTCATAGAGTATACAACACTCTCAAATAACAAATTCATCATGAGACATCGAAACAAAATCAATACAAGATCGAATATCCTTCTTGGGTCACTTATAGAACATATAAAAAAACATAGTCAAAGTATAGGCTCAATATATTTGATTATACTCACTTCTAGATCTTAAAATCCATATATCCAGATGCACCTTAGATTCCTCTACCACTTTTATTTTCACTCCATGAGAAAAATTTTCCTTGATTGAAAGATATGACCCAAAGACTAGACACTAGTTTTTACCTTTGTTAAATTCAAATATTTAAATGGAAACAATCATAGTTAAACCTCAGAAAGTTTGTAATCATATCATGTCCTCATGCTCAGATCAAATACACACCATTGATCTTTTTCTATCTTTAATGCATAAGCACCAATTCTCAAATGTTAAACCTTAGTCACTTTAACCTCATCTCATATAATCCTAAAGTTTTGACTCAATGTGCTATGTTGATCTCTATAGATCAACTAGGTCTTTAACAATCAACACTCACCATTTGATCAATCTATACAAACACCTGCTCACTATTGGATCCTTATCATGTATCTTTGCTCATTCATTAAACATCATGAACCTATCCTCATCTCATTGTGTCCTAATTTCTTGGAGTAATGTGCAACATCGATCTTGCATAAGCTTTAACTCTTTCAAAAATGAGTATGGGGACCCTTTCATTATGCCTAGAAAGCCAATTTTGAACCTTAATAAATTCTATTCTTAGATGCATGATCTCAAATTTAGACTAGATGATCTCCTTACATAAGAGAACTAAACCATATAAAAAATAGCTCATAAAACCCTCATGCATGCAAGATATAATGCCATTAAAAATCCTTCACAAAATCTTCTCTCATAGAACCAACTATGTCAAAACCTGGCTGAGAGGCTAACTTTGAGAATGCATAACTTTTGTTGCACTTTAACGCATGATCTAAAATTTAGTGTAAATAAACTAGGATCAAAATTTAACAAACCCATAAGATAAATTTATCTTGAAACCTTCACACATGAAAAATATTACACCATAAAAATTCTCACTTGGCTCTTCTTGCCACATTGTAAAATTAGCTAAGTATGGGAAAACATAGTCAAAATGCTTGGGAGCCCAGCTTTGCATATGCATATCTTTTGATTCACTTCATCACATGATCTAAAATTTATCAAAAATAAAATAAGCACAAAATTGAATAAACCCATATGATCACATTCTCCTGAAACATCCAAATGGGAAAGATATTCCATCATCAAACTTCTTACTTGGATCTTTCTAGCTACATGAAAATTTGGCTAAGTATGGGAAAATAATGAATTTTGACTGAGAAGCCAACTTTCCACCCTCATATCTTTGACTACATTTTGATGCATGACTTGATATTTGGCACATAATAACTAGGGAATACTATGATCATAACTATATGAACAACTCCCCTTGACTCATTCCCATATGGTAATGGTGACATAATCAAACTACCTACTCAAATTTTTTGTCACTAGATCAAAATGTCTAGATGAACACAATGAAGAACCAAATGAATACCACTCATGCACAAAATATCTCAAAGTAAATAACACTTTAGACCTCTTTCACATGCTCAATACTTTAGACTCATCTTTGAACATCTCTATCCATGTCAACACTAAAGATCAACTAAGCATACTTCAAGCACACTAGGATAAGCACATTGCACGCTTTGTCATTATCACATAGACTATCAAGGCTCTTCATCCACTCACCAAGACACCTTTATGACATCACCATGGCATCATCATGATAACTCTCCATAAATTTCTACCATACTTTGTATTTACTCTTTCCAACTACACTGCGAGCTAGATTACTAAACCATCAACTTACCATCTCAATGTCCAAACCACTAAATCCCATATCAACATAGATTTATTTCAAACCAAACTTAAAAATTAAAAAATAATTTATACCAAAAAACCTTCATTCCATGATCTATAACATAGGATTAGTTCATATTAACCTTTGAAATGAATAAGCCCTTCATGATAATTAGAGTTTTTGAATATCCATCACCTTAGCTTTTAGAAACACTTAGAATAGAATAGTGTTTTTAGATTAAAAACTTAGAACCCATAATTATGCCTTAATATCCTTATGAAATAACTTAGGTTTGAAAGTTAATATCAAATTCCACTTATATAATAACTCGTATAATGTCATATTCATCAAGATAAATATATATATATATATATATATATATATATATATATATATATATATATATATATATATATATTTGCAATTGAATTTGAAGTGGGAATGTGAAACATGGTTTTATCAAAATGGAAAGGTATTATTGACTAGTTATAATGGTTTTCATTTAATTTGAATTTAATTGCATATATACATATATATATGCAATTAAATTCAAATTAAATGAAAACCATTATAACCAGTCAATAATACCTTTCCATTTTGATAAAACCATGTTTCACATTCCCACTTCAAATTGAAAACACTAAATTAATTACCACAACTGATCAAACTATTAATTGAAAACTTATGACTGATCTCAAACATTTCATAAATGATAAATATATATGCAAATTTTATTCATTCATCCATTTATTATTTTTGAAACCACTTTAATATAAATGTGAATTCATAAAAAAATCATTACCCAAATAATCCCACTTATTGAAAATATGCATACTCAATTTACTATTAGCTGACTTAGGTCCCTAACCAAAGTTTTAAACTTTATGACTAGGTCATCTTTATGGCAGATGAGTATTATTTTTAAAATATTGAAGGGGTGTGAAAAATAGGAATAATAAATTATACACATTAAATAAGCCTAACAAACTAACTACACTCTATATCACTTGTTAAAATAGGAACTCTTGCATAAACATGAGAGGATAAGGAGAAGCAAGGATAGGAAATTATCACTTAACATCACCATACATCACTTTGCACACTTATAAAAATGTTCATGAACTCAAAAATAGACTTGAATTTTCTATTCAAAGGCTAAATAAAATGTCATTATAGTAGGGATTTTCCATACATGGTGTGGTATTAGTCTACAAGAGCCAAAATGGCTACTAATTATAGAATTAAAGAGAGAGAGAAGAAAATAATGAAGTCCAAGAGTCACTAATACATGTGTCATAATGACAAAAAGAGTTACACATGCAATAAAAAGGAATATTAAACATACCATGCATAGTCTCATAGGAAAAATGTCCCTCAAAACATGAAACTCCTAAAATGTCGTGTAGAACTCCTCATTTGCATGCCTAAAAACTATCTTCATCATTTGGCCTTCTTGGAACATTCCACAATAGAATACAGATAGGTGTGATGATTGAACTAAGAGAGAGGGGATATATGCATGCTCCAACATGCATTGGAGGTGTCTCTAATCAATGAGATTATTCTGGAGATGAGTTATCACTACTTGGAGTTCAAATGACTCCCCTTTCACTCACACTTCACAATTGGTACCAAATTTGGTCTTCAATTTTACAATCTAATCCATATAGAGGAGTATATGACACTTTTTATGACCCCTCATGGCTTTAGATTCCTCAGGAAGACCTTAAAAGGCCTCACACTTAGAGTTTTCACCTTTTCACTTGCTTTTTCACTATGCTAGTTTGGACTAGCTAAGATGAAGGCATTTGTAGAGGCACTTGTGAGATTAGATGAAGCATGAAATGAACATGGTGAGTTATTTTAGTCTCAATCTCTCTCCAAAAGTGGATTTCATCCTTTGAAACCCTTTTATACCTATACAACATCAAAAATAGTTAATAAAATACATTTTCCACCCTATTCATACAAGTAGATTATAAATTAGTATGATATGGAAGAGAAATGGAGATTCCTCTTACACTTCCAACAATTTCCTAAGACATTATAAACCATCTAGATGTTTTCCCTCCATTTTCCCAATTAGGTATTTGGTAAGGGTTTGAGAGGGTTTAGAGAAGTTTTGACCTCTAATGATTATTCATAAAGTTATTACATTCAAACCATAAAAAAATTCCTCAAAATGTAAGTTAGGGACCTTATCTAACATCTCCTACCTCCTTAGGCTCTCATGCAAACCGTCCATGTTGGTATAAGCTTCCAAATTTGCCTACTCAAGCTCCTCTTATTCATTATATGTAGGTTGCCAAGATCTCAAGTCAATAAAATACTCTCTCATGTTTGTATCTACATTTAAGAATTTTTAAAACACCTTATAACTCCCTATAAACATGTTATAATGAATTTTAATTTCTCTCTAGTGTTACAAATGATACTGACCCCCGAATTAGACTTTAGGCCTAAACTAGACCTAATAGTTTTATCTACATGCTTGTAGGTTTGAACCACGTTGACATGTTTATAACCCCTATGAATTATTTATACTCTTTTTTCATGTGTTACATAACTCTCAACACCTCCTTAAAAAATTTCATCAACCCTCAACTCACCTTGCCATCTCCTTTATTTTGAACTTGCAGGGTTTTATATTCTGGGAGTGCCCTCTATCTGAGACAAAACAAAGGGAATATCCCTTATTTTCCTAAGAAAAATGAGGATATTAGGGGATTAAAAAATTTATGGGGACACTCTATGTAAATTTTCAAGGTTTATTTATACCCATAACACCTTCAAACACTCCAAAACCCAAGATAGACTTTTGAGAAAGTTGACTGTGTATAGGCCTTATATGTTGATTGTATGTTGCTTGTATAAGACTCTTTCCTTTCCCTATTTCCATGATATTATAGTTTCATGGGATGGTAAATATTATATTCCAATTTTTTACCATTATTATCATCCATATTTACATCTTTAACCCATGTTCTTGCTTAGTTAGGCCTGACTGGCAAATTGACTATGTTTTACCTCAGAAAAGGGCCTAACTATAGGTGTATTTACATGTTTTAACCTTGAATAAATATCTCCATCATATATCATAATTATAAAATTCCATCCCATAGTCATTTGGATTCAATCACCTCATGTTTCAATCTATCTCAACAACCATCACATCATGCTCTATCTCATTGTTAACTATAGTTGATTGTAGCTACCCATTGATGGAATAAGTGGGGTCTTGTAGGTGAGTATCCACATTGAAATATATTATACATGGTTTATTATCCCCTTATATGTCTTGTATTAAATATCCATGGAAAATTGTTTGTTTTTATAGGCCTAGTGTCTATAGGTTCACAATATGGGCTTTGTGAACACCTACAGTCAAGCTGTAGGTAAGCTATTCTAGGGTAATGTACACCTATAGGAAGTAATGTAGGTCAAAAACCTCCTCTAAAAACTCCTTTTATTCTATTTTTATCCTTGTTATGTCTCTCAATTCAACAAGACCACTTAATCATGGATGCATGCTCTTACATTGCAACTTTAGGTATAAATTACATTGCAAATTTAGGTGTAAAGGTCACTTGAAGTTCAAATCATGTATAATACACTAAAAAACTATAGTGAACAAAAATAAAAAATGGATACTTTCAAACACTATGTTCTTCTAGTTACACATCCATTCCCCTTTTCAAGGATCTTCCCCTAGGATAGGGATGCAAGATAGATGTACTTGTATTTATAAAAACTCCTTGAAATATTTCTATATAACATCTCCAAAAGTATTGAGATCTCTATGTTGGAGCTTTTAGGGAATTTGTCCCTAAACTAAAATTATTTAACATGAAGTGACTTCTCAATTTTTCTAACAACTTAATTCCTCAAACATGACTATCATATCCTTTTCAACATCCCAAGACCTCAATAAGGATCTTAACACATGTTTCAACATCTTTGAACAACATTTCTAGGTCACTATTAGTGCCACCTATAGGTGGACATTTCAATGTGCATTAAATGAATGTGAATGTAGGTAGTATGAAGGATATATAGTCTTATTAACAATTTTATATCCTCACAAGATCTCCAAATTCATCTTTCCACCTTGAAGTATTGGAAACAAGTTTTAATCCTCACAACTCAAAGTTATCAATCTCCTATAGGTGTTAATATAGTTGTAGTCAAGGTAGTGAATGTGGTTATGAGATATATGCATGTAATGTGACCTTTTAGTTCATATTTAACATCCTCATATTCTTCAAACAATACCTTTCAACCATGAAGTGATTTAAATCATAAAATTTCTCCTTTTCCAATGTGAGGATCTTCTCTATACCACCTATAGGTGTTCATTCATGATGGATGATTGTGCATACATAAGGGTTAACTATCAAAATCCATTATATGTGTCATTTAGGAAGTTTTTATTACTATATTATGCTCCAATTATATTTCTAATGTCTTGAAATTATTCTTATACCTTTTATGAATGTTTTCACACTTCAAGACACCATGACTATAATTAGAAGCTTACTGGGAGTTGACTATGTGTTGAATACGATTGTGTCCTTAACCAATAAATGAGATTGAGAGAAATATATTTGAAATAAGTTGATTTATATGATAGGATAAACATAAATCATAGCATATCACATTCACATGAAACCATTGCAGAGAAGGAAACCTTTTACAAGTAGTGAAATATGACTGTTAGTCCACTAGTGACATCTTCTTGAAATTTTAACTATTTGGCTCATGGAAAAAAATACAAAAAACCAAGATGTAAAACATTAAAGGGGTAATTCCAATTCTTTTAGAATTAAATTCATCAATTTAATTGTATGGACTAGCTCAATTGGGAGTGAAACCTATAGGGTGTGGGAAACAATAAGCAAAAATGGACAATCAAATTGTTAAGAATGGTTCATAAAGTATGGAAAATATTCATTCAAATCCAAACATGAAAATAAATCAAACCAAGTGAACTATCCACCACCAAGATAATTTGACCTATAATTCTTCCTACTAGTTGTACTAATAAGAAACCTACTAACTAGTTTTGCTTCCCTAGTGGAGCGATGGAGAGATAAAATGGTTTTAGACCATTTTCGACACTTAAAAAGAATTTAAAGCATTTAAATTGAGTAAGTGAAGATTAAGAGACATTACATAATATTTACCCACATTCCACTCTCTCCCATAGCTTATACAACCTTTAAAACTCCTTTTTCACTTGTCTTCTTGATTTTTAGTTAGGAACATACAAGTTTTAGCTAGTCCTAACATTCCTGATAAATAATATAACATATTGGACATTTTAAGAGAGATTAGAACACTTTTACATATTATAAATTATACCACCTTCATTTATGACCCATTTATGACCCCTAAGTGACATAAAATGACATAAGGACTAATATGGACTATAACCAAGGCTAGAAGCACATTAAATCACATCAAATGAACCATGATACATCCTATGACATTATAATATACTCCTATATAAATTTTTAGACTATAGGGGGTTAAATAATTTTGACTTGTGGTCAAAATGGTCAATATTTACCATTAGTTTTGAACCTATTTCTAGTTTTCACATAGAACCCTACATGCCCAACCTATCCAATGTGAACTATACTATCTTAGATGAATATGAAAATGTCAATGATCAAGAATCCAAATAACCTATTGAAGGTATCTAAAATTTGCTCCTTGATGAATGGGCTATAAATAACCATGGTTATGACCCCTATAAGACCATTGGGGAGCTAGGTCTAGGTGTGTACTGTATGCATGAAGGAGTTGATGTACCTAGTCTCACAAGCCCAACTCAAGAATATGAAGGCATATAGAGTTTATTATTTGATGGATCAAGGTCAAATAATTGGAGTGGGTTAGGTGTGATTATTTTATCCCCTTATAACTTGAGATATTATATTTCCTTGAGGATTCAATTTAGTTGTATCTCAAACACTGTAGAATATGAGGCCCTCATTCATGGGCTATAATGGGCAAAGACAAGAGGAATCAAAATATTGAAATGGAAGGGAGATAATGAGTTAATGGTGAAATAGATGAAAGGTATTAGTGTAGTCAAAAATTTAATTTTGAAGGCCTACAAACACAAATTTTAGGATCTCTTAGAGGATTTCACAACCTTTGATATTCATTCCATACCAAGGGAGTTAAATCATCATGAAGACAAACTAGATGCCATTGGTTCACAATATGACATAGTTGATGGAGTTAAAGGCACCAAAGGGTATTCAAAAATCAAGGTAGTGTGTACACCATCATTCCCTGACAATGAGGTGAGTTGGAAAGTTTTTTACAATGATAGTTAGATTGCTTTTTTTCTCCAACACGAAGTAGAATTTTATCATAAGAACCAAGATAGACTATAAAATCAATTTGGTGATCATATTGTCTAGTTAAGGAGAAAAAAATTACCTAAATTTTTAGTGACATTAGAAAGTATCTTCAATGAAGATGATCAATTTAGGAATGACAAGGTGAGTATCTCCACCAAGGAGGATCATTATGAGAAGGTATACATTTTCAAAGACAAGCTCATTAAGTTAGGGAAAGTGAATGCTAAGGATGAGAGAGATACCTTAATAGCCTTATGTTAAGAGTTTTTATATGTATTTTCATGGGATTACCATGATTTGAAAGGATTTGACCCCAAGTTAGCCCAACACACCATAGAATTGGAGGATAAAGAAAAATTGGTAAGGAAGAAATAAAGACCATTCAACCCTAAACTTGAGGTGCTCATGAGAAGGTAATTGACAAAAATAATTAAATCTAAGATCATATTCCCTATTAAACATTCCTCATGGGTATAAAACCTTTTTCATATGAGGAAGAAGAATGGGGAGATATGTTTATGTGTTAACTTTAGAGACCTCAACAAGGTGTATTTGAGAGACCATTATCCCCTAACATCTATGGATCAGATCCTTCAAAAGGTTATAGGCTCTTAGAGTTTTTCTTTACTTGATGGATACTTAGGGAATAATTAGGTATTGGTGAGAGAAGAAGATAGCCACAAGACTACCTTTACAACAAAGTGGGGCACCTATGCATACATTAAGATGCCTTTTGGACTATCCAATGTAGGGGTAAATTTACAAATGGAAATGGATGTTGCCTTTCAATGGCTCATTAATGAGATGGTGCCCATCTATCTTGATGTCATCACTATGTTTTTAAAGGAACTTAAAGATCACATGGCACATTTGAGGTTAGTGTTTGATAATTTCAAGGATTTTGGGGTCTCTTTGAACCCTAACAAATACATATTTATAGTCCATAAGGGTAGAATGTTAGGACATATTGTGTCAAAGGATGGCCTATATATTGACCTTGAGAATATTGAAGCAATCCTATACTTACTCCTACCCAAGCATAATAAAGGTTTGTATATATTCTTGGGAAAAAATAACTTCATAAGGAGATTCATCCTAAGATTTGAAAAGTTGGTGAAGCCACTTACTCAGATGCTCAAGAAACATAAGGAGTTCTCATGGAGTAATAGGAAAAAGAAGTTTTGAGTCCATCAAGTGGGCCATCTTTGAATATCCTACCCTCTAGAACCTTGAATTTAACAAGGATTTTTTCATGTATGCATTTTCCATAGTTGATGTCATTTTTGCTATGATTATGTACCAAAATGATGGACTAGAAAAACCAATTACTTTCTTTAGTCAAACATTGGAAGGATATGAATAAAGATACACTTTTGTTGAAAAACATGTTCTTGATGGTATGATAGATCTTAAAAATTTTAGACACATGGTGTCTAAAAACAAAGTCATTGTGATGGTATTGTACCCAAGCATAAAGGAGTTCATACTTAATAGAGACTTAAGTGAGAAAAGAGCTATTTTGGTGATAAAATGTATGGAGTATGACATTGAAGAGAGAGTTACAAAATTGATAAGAGGTAGGGGAATCTATGAACATATTAAATCAAATGTTAAAGAAGATAAAGAGATTGTTGGTAGTCCATGACAATCAGTAGGTAGCTATAAACATGACTCCTCTCAGATAGACTAATGATGTAGTGAAGTTTCTCCAAATAGGCCAATGTCCTATGGGATTATATAAGACCAAAATAAGAAACTTTAGGATACCATATATTCCTTACATCTTGGTGGATGGATTTATTGTTAGGTTGTGGAGCTAAAAGATTCACTGTATGCAGACATGGAGGAGGTTGTTGAGGTACAGATCAACTAACATCGGTCAAGCCAACCGATGTCAATCATATTTAGAGCACAGGGCTACCGACATCGGTCAAAGATCGATCGATGTCAGTCACCTCCAAATAGATAGGGACCGATGTCGGTCACTTGTGTATTCCAGAACTAGTTGTTGATGAACAATTAGTTAGTTAAACAGGTTATTTGCATGTAAAGACTAATTTTAGTCTTGAGATGTGGATCTAATTATTATAATTAAATGTCTAATTATTGTTTGCATGAGATCTATATAAGAGACTCATGGGCTATATTGTAAAGTGTGCTAGTTGAGTAAGAGCAAGGTTAGCTCCTTCAGAGTGAAGAGAGCAAGGTGTGTTCCTCCTAGTTCCACAGGGGTGCCGAGTGTGTATGATCAGGTAGAGCTACAGGTTGTGCAAGTTCTAGTAAAAGATCCACAAGGGTGCTGGTTTAGAGAATCAGAAGGGTTCTTCATGTGTGTATGATCTTGGTTGGTAGGTGTGCAAGGCCAGGTTTGGATATCTACATGGTAAGTAAGATCGGTTGATCTACAGGTATATGTGTGTGCGAGATCTAGGTTTACAAGTGTGTAAAACCAGGGTGATACATGCTTGGGTTGTAGGTGTGTAAGATCAGGGAGGTCAGCAACACAATAGGTAGCAAGATCAGGTGAGATATACTTGGAGTACGTTGTGTACTTGGAGTACAGTGTGTACTTAGTCATGAAGTATGTGGAGTACTTGTGTAATTAGCAGTAGTGATATTGACTAGTGGTACTGGCAGTAGTGATACTGACTAGTTGGAGGTGAACACCAACTCTATGTTTGAGTTGTGTGTTGGGACCATAATTGAGAGAGTGAGCTCTTGAAGATATTTACTGTTTATTCCCTAGAGGTGTGGGAGCCCTAGAGGTGTGTAAGGAAGAAGACTGTGGCATCTTCTTTGTTGTATTTCCTTCTGGAAGAGTATTAATACAATTGGGTATTGTCTCTCATATTCTTTGTTATTTTTGAATTCTAGTTACTTGTTACTTCTGGTTAAATTCTACATTTAGTTGCTTGTACATGGTAATCAATTTTGCTTTTAGGTCCTGACAGTTGGTATCAGAGTAGTTTATTATTCTAGATTATTGACAAATTGGTATCAGAGCTAAGGTTGTAGGGAGTAGGTTTGTGTTTGATTACAGGTCACTCTCAGGGGTTTTTGATTGAGTGGGAGTATAGCAATGGTAGAAGAAAGTAAGCTAAGAATGGAGGAATTGAAAAGCATGAATGGTCAATTACAGTGTTATGGAAAGAAAGAACAGGTAAATAAATATTGTTGGTTGGTAGAAGATTAGCATGAAGGAACTGAAGAAGAAGATGTTGTAGGTGTTGTTGCACAGGATGCTCTAGGATGTTCCTTGGATAAAGTAGAATCTTGTTTTATAGATTATGTTGCCTCTTTCCATGCAGCCCCAAATATAGGGGTTGGTGATCCTTGTCAAAGTTTTGGCAAAGGGGAAGTGTGGCTGAAATTGTAGATGACCAACACACAGGTGTTGAAGAAGGTCATGCAGGTCCCAATCTTGAAGATGCAGCTAATTTTTTTAAGGAAGTTGGGTGATGAGAGATGCATAGTAACTCTCACAACAGATTCTTGGAATGTTGCCAAGGATGCACTTAAATTAGCATGTGGTAAGAAAGTAGGCACTCTTTATCTACTTGCTTGTATTATGGATTCTTCTTCTGTTGCAAAGACGTGGCTTGGTAGGCTTAGTCACATGAGCAAGAAGGAGATGCATGTTCTTAAGAAGAAGTCAGATGTCTTTGATAGAATTAAGAATTTGAAAGCCTTGGCGTTCATGGAGGAGATGATGGATAGAGATCAGTGGAGAAGGTTGAGTAACTTTGAGCAAGGCAGTTTGGACAGGGTTTTGATCCAAAGAAAGCTCATGGGTAAAAAGTCATCACTCACAGGAAAACATAGTTACCAGCATCGGTCATGGGAAACTGGTGTCGAACAGTCATGCACTAACATCGATCATGTGTAGATAGGCAAAGTTGGTGGTTTCGAGCAGGTGGAGACCGATGTCGGTAGGATAACCAGCATCGGTGTCTAGGTCAGTCACATAGAATTGATGTCGATCAAATGTAGACTGTGTGGTGATTGAGGTCAATCATTGGAACAGATTTTGGGTGGATAGCAAGCTGTCAAGGAGTCTCAAACACCCATGTGGAGGACTAAAAGGGTAAGTAAGCCTCAAATTTGTTATTCCTCTTCTTTATACTACTTGTTTCTCACTGTAGAGCAGGAAGGATCCAAGAAACAGTGGGAACATGGCATGAATTCTTTGGAGAAGAACCAAATGTGAGATTTGGTAGAGTTACCAGTTGGGATAAAAACACTAAGAGATGAATAGATTCTTTGGTTAAAAAATAGAGAGAATGGACACGTGAGATGGAAAGCTAGGTCATATGGTCTTGAGCAAGCTGTAGGATAGTGGTACAGATTTGACAGGTGTATGACAAAGCAGGGCTTTAGTCAATGCCAGTGTAACCATTATGTTTGTCTTACCAGGGTGGATAATGGTCGTGACATTATCCTATTACTGTATGTGGATGGTATGCTTGTTGAAAGTTCAGACATATAGGATTTTACTGAGCTAAAGGTAAGGTTAGTTTAGTGGTGTACCATGAAGAATTTGGGAGCAGTGAAATTCTTTGGCATGAGTAATCCTAGAGATAGGGAAGATCACAAGTTGATGTTGTCACAGGATGATTGTGTGAAGGTAGTGCAGGATGCAGAATGGCAAGTGCACCTACGGATGGATAGTTCACAGAACAAGGTCCCCAATCACATGATGAGGTTGAGTACATGTGTACTCCTTGATATTGCCCCAGTAGTGGGAGTTGTCAGCATGTTTGTAGTCAATCCAGGAAAGAAGCACTGGAGGGCAGTTCAGTGGATTCTTAGGTATTTGAGAGGGATCGACAGTAGGGATTTTTGCTATGCAGGGTCAAGTTCTTTTCTACATGGGTTTTTAGATTTAGATATGTCAATTTACTTAGATGACAGGTGTTGCACCACAGGATGTGTGGTGGTTGGTCTTCAGGATTGAGCTTGAAGAGGGATACAAGCCAGGAAACAGATTAGACAATGTATAGGTATAGGTACAGTGTAGCTATTTATCTCCAAGTGGGAGATTGTTAGGTTGTGGAGCTAAAAGCTTCACTATATGCAGACATGGAGGAGGTTGTTGAGGTGAAAATCAACTGACATCGGTCAAGCCAATAGATGTCGGTCATATTCAGAACACAGGGCTACCGAGTGTGTATGATCAGGTAGAGTTATAGGTTGTGCAAGTTTTGGTAGAAGATCCACAGGGGTGCTGGTTTGGAGAATCAGAAGGGTTATTCATGTGTGTATGATCTTGGTCGGCAAGTGTGCAAGGCTAGGTTTGGAGATCTACATGGTAAGTAAGATAGGTTGATCTATAGATGTGTGTGTGTGTGTGCGAGATCTAGGTTTGTAGGTGTGCAAAACTAGGGTGATTTGCAGGTGTGCAAGATTAGGGAGGTTAGCAACACAATAAGTAGCAAGATCAGGGGAGATCTACTTGGATTACATTGTGTAATTAGAGTATGGTGTTTACTCGATCATGAAGTACGTGGAGTACTTGTGTAGTGGAAGTAGTGATATTGACTGGTGGTACTGGCAGTAGTGATACTGACTGGTTGGAGGTGAACACCAACTCTGTGTTTGAGTTGTGTGTTGGGACCATAGTTGAGAGAGTGAGCTCTTGAAGATATTTACTATTTATGCCCTAGAGGTGTGGGAGCCCTAGATGTGTGTAAGTAAGAAGACTATGGCATCTTCTTTGTTGTATTTCCTTCTGGAAGAGTATTAATACAATTGGGTATTATCTCTCATATTCTGTGTTATTTTTGAATTCTAGTTACTTGTTACTTTTGGTTAAATTCCATGTTTAGTTGCTTGTACATGGTAATAAATTGTGCTTCTAGGTCCTAACAGTTGGTATCAGAGCAGTTTATTGTTCTAGATTCCTAACATTTATTTTTAAAAATGATATAAGAGGTATACTCTTAAGGTGTGTTTAATCAAGTCAAATCAATAAGTTACTAGAATAGTTTCATGATGGGCCTACAGGTGGTCACTTTGAATCCAAGATCACAACCTCCAAGATCATTAAAATAGGCTACTTTGGGCCCACCTTATTTATAGACTTACATGCTTGGGTTAGGAAGTGTTTTAAATGTGCCATATTCATCGAAAAATAAATATTAGCTACATTGCCCTTCTAACCTATCAAGTTGAACAACCCTTCATGAAATTGGGATTAGACTTCATATGAATGATACATCCTACTTATAGTGATGGGCATAGGTGGGTTCTTATATCCATTTACTACTTCACAAGGTGGGTGGAGGTAGTTACACTCAAATATGCCAATGAGAAATTAGTTTTGAAGCTCTATGAAAATCTTATGACCAGGTTTGGAATTACCTCAACCATCATGTAAGATATTACCTTGGCCTTCAATCATGATAAAGTTTGTGAGTGGGCCTTTAACCATGGAATATATCTCAAATATTCCTCCAAATATTACTCATAGGGAAATGGGCTAGTAGAGTCCATAATTTTTTTTGATAAGGATCATTAAGAGGACCATAAAGGATAATCAAAGAGAATGACACACAAAATTGAAGACTGCCTTAGATAGAGTCATACCTAAGAGGTCTCTTGGGCACTCTCCTTACCTTCTTGTTTATGGTAGAGAATCAAAACTTCCCATTTCCCTTGAATTTATAGCCTTAGAGATTACACACCAACTTGAGTTATTGGAAGATAATGTAATGGGGTAAGAATGAATGAGCTAAAATAGTTATAGGAAATAAGGGATAGTGTCATACATGCCATGCGGTCTAGTCAACATCAAGTCAAGAAGTCATTTGATAAAAGAGCTTCATCTAGGACCTTTCAACAAAGAGACATAGTGTTTAAGTGGGATGAAGACCATACTAAGATAGATAAACACTCCAATTTTGATAGTGTTTGGAGTGGGCCTTATATCATCACCAACTATAAGGAAATCAATGCTTTCTAACAATCTAGATTTAATGGTTAGGAAGTTCCCATCCTTGTCAATGGTAAGTTCCTCAAGTTCTACTATTAGTTTTCATCATGTTCCTCTTGTACATAAGTATTTAGTATTTATCTCATTCCTCTAAGTGCTTCTACACATGCTTAGTTCTTTGTTTTTTTTCTTATGTTTTATTATTATGTGTATTATATTATTATCTCTTCTTAGTTGTCTTGTTATTTTTCATTAAGTTTCAAGGTATACACGGTATTAAATAGAGTATATCTATAGTCAAAGGTTCATTTTATAGTTATAGAATAAGTCAAATACTTATTAGTTCCCTTGACTAATAAGTTGGTAAAGCCAACTAAGTCACCAAAAATGTTGACCACTTCTAGTCTCAAACCTAGAAAGGGGTCAACCTCAAGTCTTGGAAGTCCTGATCCATCATTAGTTGTTTTGGTTTCTATTCACCCTTGTGAGGTTCGGTTGTTCAAATGGGTCAATGTCTTATCATACTATAACATTGCTTGGTGATCTTCCTTATAACTTGTATCAAGTGTTTTCATATTGATTGAATATGCATAAGGGTCCTTATATCAATTTGATGAAGCTTCAACATTTAAAGGTGCCATGGTGAAGGTGAGCTAGGAAGTTATCCTAGTGAAGGACCATGAGACATCTTTGATTTACCCAATCACATAATCTATGTTCATTTTAAAGATTTAAATAACATCCTAAGAGTGTTTTGGGGTCCAATTGAGGTATTTGATAGGTTATAAAGGTCTATCATATATGTTAGTATGAAATCCATGTGCTAATGTCTATTTAAGGTTATGAAAATGTCCTAAAAGCAATATTTTTTGGTCATAATAAGACCTAAATTGACCTTGAAAGTCCACTAAGCCACCTTCTACACATTTAATAGACCTCATGAGCTTCATCAAGCCTTTACGAAGGCATTCCATACACCATTGAACCCATTACCATTTTGGTCAATGTTTAAATCCTCTCTAATAGGCCCCACACATTCCAAATTATGACTTTTTAGCTTCCCTAATTCATACCATGGACTTCAAAGCATCACATGACTCTTTTTTTCCCTCCTCATGTCTATTAACAATGGTCTTTGGTTTGAAATAAGAGAAAATGTAGGGAAATTGTAGGATTTAGAGGTTTTTCAAATGGTATAGATCTATACAGTACAAACTAACTTAGGTGGAGTCATGTATTTGTAGGAGGGATTAAATAGTGGAATGTGTGAAAGAATCCAGGGTGTTTCAGTGCTTTGAGAGATCAAAACCAACCTACCTTCCCCTCAATCTCATTGGTAGGCTTGGAGAGAATTTTAGGTTTGTGCTCAGACCATATGAGGAGAGAGAATGAAGACCCAAGATATTAGAAAAAGGAAGTATACTAAGTTATATTTAATCCATGGGAATTTGTTTATGTATTTTTCCCTTGATCTCTATGAAAATTCCTTAATAACTTAAGGGATCTGAACATCATCCATGTCTACATAGGCCTAATGGAACAAAATGTTTTTCATAGATTTATAACGTGTTTATCCAAACCAATGATTGATCATGTTTAATCATGTATTGAAGGAACCTCCCATGGAATTTTTAGTGTTTGGGTAACATGTGTGAGATTTTATAACCATAAAACCTCTAAAATACAAGTGTTTATAGTTTGTAGGTAGATTTGGGTAGTGGGTATAGTGTTAAGTGTTTTTATCAAAAGGATTTGATAATATTGAAGGATCAGTGGGGTGTTTCAATATTTCCCATACCTCTTTTCTCAACTTTGAGGTCCATAAATATCATATTCACCTAGGATGTATTCAAGGTAAAATACTCATATGCATCTGAGTTTCACTATGTAGGAACACTATATGTTGTTCAATGTTGCCCTTAGAATTTTCAAACATAGTCAAAAGTGTGAAACGAGGTGTTGGAATCATAACATGTCATCATAATATCATTAGGAGAAGGTCTCTTAACCTCCATGATAGCCTCATAGGCCAAAAAAATACCCTCCTTGCCTCCAAAGCTCACATAGTCATTTTAGCAAAGATTAAGGTTTTTTATCCACTATTAAGGTTTCTTGGAGATTCCTAGGTTTCATTCTTGACTACATATGAATTTTCTTGGTCTCTAAAGTGACATACTTTAATAGGTATAAGTATAATGGTCTTCAAGGTGTATATGGGTTTCCTTGTAATGGTTCTCATACCTCATTTCATGTTGTTTTCACTACCATTACACTATGTTTTAACCTTGTTCTTCATGTTCCACCCCCCATATAAATCCACAATCATCCTCATCCACCCATCCTTCCCAGTATAAATTGTGTGAGATAGGCCTATATACCCATTATAACCTTTAAAATCCATAATATCATGGAATTATAGATCTACATGGACATAAATCTTACTAAGAAAGTAAATAACCACCTATAGTCAATCATTTGGGCCTACTATATAAGAGTCTCCAAGAAAATTATGAGTGGGCCACTCATGGGCATAGGGAACATTGTTATTAAGATAACGAACACCTCTAGGATATGAAGGAGAATATGATGGAATATTACTAGAGGTTTCAAATGGATCCAAACATTCTAATCCCTCAGAAACTTACCTCAAAGACCCCTATGAGTAGTCAAAGTAGGAAAATGAGTGCCTACAACTTTGATGGTGTACATTGAGATATACATCTTGCCTAGGGTATAAGACAATATTAAGGTTTCTTGGGTATAGTTTTAAGACAAATATGATGATCATCACTCCATCTAAAGGTAAGATAACATCATATGTAGGCTTGAGGACAAACATGCCTAACTAGGCATAAACACTAAGCTTAAGAAAGGTAAGATATGCAAAGGAAAGGATGTTGGAAATTAATATGTGAGGGTCAATAGCTCTAAGAAATATTATTTAAATCATATAACCATGATTTTATATATAAATTAAGGAAAAATTCCCTCAAAACCATCATGTTACTAACCACTCAGAATTGCAAGCAACTTATAACTAGCCAAAACAAAATGGTCATTTAAGTTCTTTGTAGGCATGGCTAGGCCTTCAAAATTAGTAAAAATGGTCATTGTGATTTTTTAAAATAATCCATAATTACATTTTGAATAGACAAATAGTGGGTATACCCATTATTTTTTCTTAGACCTAGCTTAGTCTGTGATAATCAATTCTGGGGCTAGGTGAGTGAATTCTTGTTTTGAATGGATTATAGGTAGTTTAGAGTCAAAAATGGTTTTTAAGAAATGAAATAGGTTGGTAAAGGCATCCATACATCCTTAAATGGAATAAACATCCTAGGTTAAAGTCATAAGCCCTTGATGGTAGATCAAAGTAGACAAGCCTTAATCCTAGTCTTAAACCCTACTACTATCTTGAAGAGTCCCCTAGATACTTTTAGCAAGTTTGATGGCCATGAAATATGTGAAGGGTGTTTGAGGCCCTGATGAGATGATTTAAAGTGGAGTGAAGCAAGGAAAAGGTCTGAATGGTCTCAAAACCCTGATCAAGCCATGAAACCCCAACATAACCATCTTGAAAGTGTAACTTTAAGTGTTCATACACTTCACCATATAGAGGCTCAAGCCTAAGGCCTTTGGGGAACTTTAAGTCTCCCTATGGACTAAAAATCCATGAAATAATGATAGGTATTGAGGGGATAAATTTTATGAATGATCCTTAGGAAAATAACCTGTTGAAATTGACTAGTAGAAAACCTAAATGTCACTTTTTAATGCTCTTCTCTCCACACACACTCTACATGGGACCCAAAATATTGAGGGAATATGAAGGGGTAAATGCACTATATATTCATGGAAATTGGTTCTAGTTTAGACACCTATATACTATTAACCATCGTTAAGATGGTGAATCTCCTAAACTTGTATAAACCCTAAAAACTCCTCAATGGTGGATTCTTTTTCTAAAACACATCAAAATTAGGTTGTTTGATCTTGGAATGATATATAAGGTCTTCTCAAGTCTTTTAATCATCATGAAAACTCACTAATTGGCATGTGTAGGGGTCAAATTATATGAAATAAGATTGATAAGACTAGTTTGATCCTAAGAATAGATAAATGAGAAGTATTTATATATATCATGAGGTTAATGAGGGAAAATGGGTCCTAAATATTCTAAATGGCATGTTAATAGTCCTCTAAAGAGACCTCCATGACTGGTTTTGTTTGCAAATAGAAACAAATGTTGAAACTAGGAGTTGTATGCATTAAAAATGAGTTATATGACCTAATCAAGCTAATGTTACTACTCCATTAGACCTTTGAAGTGATATTTAGGATGAAAACAATGTAGGAGTGCCTCACAACCCTAGGGTTGGGGCCAAAACTCAAGTTTCATATGTGCAGGCAGATTGGTCCAACACCTTCATTAGTGCAGTACCACTAAAAGGTGAAGTAGAGAGCCATTTGAGTATAAAAGACACCTTAGACATTTATAAGAGAGGTCATCATGATGTTTAGGAACATTTTATTCACTTTGAATTCTAGGGAGTTCCCATAATTGGTCATCTTGGTTTACAGACACCTAGAAACTACTCAGGAAGAATATTTACCACCTGAAGAACATTTTTAATGCCCAAAATATATGTATAATTTTCATGGGGATCTAAGAACTTCAAGAGAGGTAGAGGGTTCTATCAACATTCATTTAGTAAAATTTGTTCATAGGTTTGGTCCCTAACCTCTATGAACCATTGCTAAGAGCCCCAAGCACCCTTAAACCCCTCTAAAACACTAATAGGGACTCAACTAGGAATATTTAGTGAAAAATTCATCTAAACATACTTTAATCACAAGAATAACACTTATAACATGTTTTCAACTCAAAGGAGGCCATGTTCATGGTACCTGATGATACAAAGGCTATATAGATTCCTTCATAAAGTGCAAATTTGTAGGGTTTTGAGTATAAAATGGGGTATGAGACCTAATAAATAATTCCAAACCATGGGAATGGTTGGTTTAATACTTTTTTCACTCATTCAAAGGTGGAATTATTCTTTAATATGCCAATGAGTATCTCTTCTAACTTCTTCTAATTAGTTAGTTTGTGAGGCTAGTCTAAGCAACCTAGTCATGCATGATATAAGAGTTGTAGATGAAAAATAATTGAAGCGTATAAATTTAAATGTAGAGGTTTAATGCAAGATTAATCCAAGTCCTCTCAAATGATTTGAGAGTCTGGTTAAGTTGTTCTAATAATCTAAATAGTGAATATGCATAAAGATGAAGAAATTGTAGGTGATGCCTATTTGATCAACAAGTAGAAGGTCCCAGTGGGCATAGAATGACATGATGAGGTTAATGAGTTACCATTGGCACTCTATAACTATCCATTTAGTCAATAATATTACATATTAAATACCATTATGAAGGAATGGAGATGGTTTCAATGTCAAGTCAACATGTACATTGAAGAGGAGGTTACTCAACACTTTTTTGAGGCTTATTCACACCCCATTTGTACTATATAACTATCATTGGAGGGGTAATGGACTATTTTTGGAATGTTCATGTCCTACATTAAGTCAAACAAGATAGATATATCCTCCACACCTTACTTCAATGCCAAAATAGAGTCATTAAAGAAGTTTCAACATATAGAAGGACTGCCTATAACTGTTGTAACTTCCATATGGCCACCTTGGTCTCATTCATGGAATATCCTATGTTTTGATTCTTTTCTCCTCTCTCATGAAAATCATATATAAAGAGGCATTGAGATATTTATTCTTATTCCTTATACCTTGTACCTTTGAATAAATATAAAAATAATTAAAGACTTATTTTTTGAATGTTAATGTGTATTGTGAGAGTTGATTGGTATAATTTATAAGTTACATTATCTTTTGTAGGTCCTTTCATGCAACTATTTTCATGTTATTAGTCTATGCAGGTTATGTGAAGTGTTGATAGGTAGAGGTGTCCTTGAAGTGTTATGAGTTAATAATGTCTTATGCAGATCTAGGTTCTTAGCCTTCAAGTTGTAGAACCCCCACTTGCCCTTTGCATGAAAAATTCATTCTTATAACTTTGTTGAGAGATCTGATTATTTATTGGTTTCATTAGATTCATAAGTGTGTATAAGGGGAAAATCAAGAGAGGAAAGTTGATCATTGGTACATCACCACTACTATTGTATGTCTCCTAATTTTGTATCTTCATCCCAATAGAATTAATTATTAGAGAGAGAATTCAAGTGACAAATCAAGGGAGATAGCCCCATAAAATTAGAGTTTTGACCTAGATTTCAAGTAGTCCATAACCTCTAGGTTAATCTCATGTCAGTCCAAGTTTGAGGAGGGTGTGAATAGTACTTTTCAAAGAGGGTGCAACTTGGGTATCTAACCAAGCCCTCTTTGGAGTATTGGATATGTAGGTAGTGCTCATTGATAAGGGGGTCTTTAGGTAAAATCAACACCATGTACCAACTAACCCATTTTTCCTATAACCACTATGAAGATGAAAAACTAGGGTTTTGATATTTAACAAGGAGCATGATTCTATGAACTCTATTTGAATGCACTAGAGTGAAGGTGACACAAAACCTAGAAGCAACTAAGTGGTCACATCCAGTTTTAATAGGTATTCCATATTGGACACATGTGTCTGATCTAGATAGAAGCATTGCTACAACCATCTCAAGTTGATACAAGTGTCCATAGTTACAAAGATATAATTTCTATAATTAGGTTACTAATCTAAAAATTAGATCCAATCTACTTTCTACTTGTTCTAGATTCAGATCTATATTAACATCAGAACCAACTTAGTGTCTTATTTTCATTATCATTTTAATATATAACATCGTTTTACTTTCCATTTTTAGTATATCTTAACATAATAGATTTAGTATATGTTTTATCTAATTTTTGCAATTAATTGACCTCCTACAGAGATAGTTTATCAACCTTATTCCATAAGCTATCTCTACTCCTTTAACCCTAGATTCCCTAATCTAGATTTTAGGGTTAAAATTTTGGCTAACCTTATCTATGGTGAGTGAAAAAAAAATGATATAGGGTTTATAACCTCCTAGGTTTTCAACTTTATATGATTGATTTTTAGATCTGAAACTTTATCTCAGGGTTTTACCCTCTTCTTGTCAAGATTAATGTTCATACACTTGAAATTTTCATATTTATTTATTGGTGAATTTATTATTTGAAATGGATCAATTTCAAAATTCCTTAAAGTTATTTTCTACTCAATATGTTATACTAAGAAAAATATTCTTGTTCACTAAAATTCGATACATATTTTTCAATTTACTATATTTAGTAAATATAGACATACAAGGAGAATGGTGTACTTATTTGTAATTAGTTTTTGGGTTTCATAAAAAAAAAAAAATTATTAAAAACCCTCTATCATATTTATGAAACAAATTCATTTTTTATCATAATTTTTCATTCTTTATTGGGAATATTATATGGTTTTACCTATGAAACATTCCACATTGTTTAGCCTATTTATGATTCAAAATGTATAAAATTTAAAATTACTTAGAGGTGTTTTTATAATTGTATTGATATATAGAAACCCTATTTTTATTTTCTAAAATATTATATGGTTGTTTTAAATTTAGTAATTTACTATTTTTTATACATTTAGATCTATAGGCCATATACTACACTTTTATTTCCCTATTTTTTGGGTTCATTTCATTCCTTTTTTTTCATAAAAAAACCTATTTTATATTCTAAAAAATATTATCCAATAAATTAATATTTATTTACCTTAATTAAACACAATTTTGTCAACCCTTGTCTATAAAATCTAGTTGACCTGGGGTTTCCTAATTTCTTACATTCTAATTTCTATTTTAAAAATATTCAAACCTTAAAAATTAAACCATATTTTTCCTAAAAATCATGCTACATATGTATATGTATGTTGATCACTTTCTCTTCCAATATCTCACTATATTCATTGCTTGTTATCTTATATACATTGTTATAAATCTCAAAACCATAAAACCAGAGAAGGACCCTAATAAAGATAAAAATCAAACTTCTATTTACCAATATTGTTAGAATAATATGGAGCCTATTTATCCTAACCATAAAGAGGGTGATAGATACCATCCCTCTAATTTTTTCTATGTTATCACTCCTTCAAAGGGAAATGTAGATGTTCTATGTATGCATATTCAATCTAAGGTACCTAGGGTTTAATCTTATGATGCCATAAATATAAAATCACTGATATGATAAATTTAATAAAAGAGTTAAAAAATTAGATTTAACTTTACATAATCCAACAAATAGTAGTGTTAATTATGCATTTACATCCTCATCTACCAATGTTGTGCCAAAAATAAATTGTTATCTAAATTAAAAGCTATAATAATATGAATTTAAAACAATTGATCCAAATATTATACCAAAGGATAGTAAGAGACCAAGTGAAATCCTATGAGAAATGATTCAAAATAAAGTGAAAATATTACCTAATCCACATCTTATCAAGAAATCCAAATACTATTATTCATATCATATAATGCATGGCATCATACAGATTATTATTTTGCATTAAAGAACAAAATAAAAAGTCATAAAGATAGTGGTGATCATATAATTGATATATCTACTAAAAAAACACTCACATTATGAGTACCTCACCTAAACCATAAATACCAAAATAATAAAAGTGAGAACCTTAGTGAAATTCAAAGGAAAAATAGTTGAAAATATCAAACATAGAGAAATAAAAAGTTTTGAAAATATAAATTAGATCAAGGAAAGGATACAAATTTACCTCTCAACAATAACACTCAACTTTCCAAACAATATGGTTTTATAAATCAACATATAAAGAACTTTGGTTATCATGGTCAAGGATTGGGAAGACATTCCCAAGGCATAACTCATCTTATCTCTGTATCAGATAATAATGGTTGACAAGGCTTGGGATATAGTGGTAATATTGATGTAAATCATTTAAAAATACACTTTTCCAAAGAGAATGAAAATTACTATGAGAACAAATCAAATAATAAATCACAAATAGAAAATGTAATGCTACTAAACGAGCAATGGGCACATCAAATATATAAAACAAGGTTTTTAACAAAAGAGGTCAAAATGAAAAAGAAACACTTGTTAAATAAAATGTTCCATATATGGATATAAAGGAGGGAACTATAATATTTTCTTCAAATCAGGCCAAATTTATTTCTCATAAATATGGTAAACAATAAATCAATGAAAAATTCAGCAAACTATGTTTTATTCCATTCACTAACATAACACATAATCTACTCATATCTATAGGACTTGGTACCTATAAATTTAATCCATCATCTAAAAATGATAAAATAAATGTGTAAAAATTCAAATCAAAGATACTAAGTACAAACTTACCAATATAACATGAATCACTTTATAATTCTACTATGCACACATATGGCACATCTTATTTAGGATAGGTTATACATTTACCACTCCTTAAAGATTCATATCCACCAAATGAGATCACATTATATTTATTTCTTTGGAATATTCTAAAAATACCAAAATCATTAAATTTTTAAAAAATACAAAAATATTTACAAATTTTACATGTTTTATTATCTCCTTGACATCTATGTTTTTAGTTCGATGTTAGTGGATAGCATATCATTTCTTTCTATATATGCATATCTTTCAAACATATTTTTGAGTGTGATACAAGCATACATAGATACATGATCTATGCAATTTTAGATGTTGGGCCTTACCTCCACTCATGTCATTTGGATATTGGGGGCATCCACTTATTTGATCATGAAACACCAATGTTACATCTTTTTATGATAATTTATCATTATCATGCTTGGCTTATATATTTACACATGTCTTTATCCATGCTTGTATATTCCACAATGTACTTGATATGATATGTACATAAAATTTTATGCCAACACATATGATCCATGGACTAGATTTCTATGTTTATACCAATTTCTTATGTTTTCATTCATGTACTTCCTTGAGTGACTTGCCTTGATATTAGCTTACTTGTTTAGGAATTTGAATATGCTCTATTATTTATATCCCCCATACCTTTATTTGCCTCTTTGTCATTTGAATATGTATTTTTTTTTATATGTGAACATTTGAATATGTCATTCTTGATTTTATGGACATTTGACTAAGTCATGTCCCTTCAATTGTACATCATTTGAACATGCCCCTTGCTTGAGGTCTCCTTGGACCATTAACTTTTGACTTGATTTGAGTTCTCTTGTGTGTGTGTGTGTTTGGTTGTTTGTTGAGCTTATAATATTACTATATACACACTACCATGATTTGCATCATGCATCTTAGGCCTTGATGTGATCACATTCTATGCACTTCCATTATATATATACATAAACATGTTTCTTCTATATCTTACATGGTACATCCATAATTTACATAGCTATCTTATCCTTTTGAGGTAAGTTAATTACCAGTTTGTATTTCCCCTCATATCAAAAGGGGGAATATTAATGGAGGCATTCCATAGAGACATAACTTGAACATTCTTCAAAAACATAGATATACATTGTGGTCATGTTTTAGAAACATGTTCTCCATATTTACACTAGTTTTCAAATTCAGATTATAGTAGGGGCATGTTATGAAAACATGTTCTCCAGACATACACTAGTTTTTAGTTGAAAATATATAGTGGGGGAATATTTTGGAAACATGTTATCCACACTTACATAGTTTCAAATTGTCTAAATTCATAGTTAAATGAATTAGATCTACATTTGTGGTAGAATTATATACATTGGTATCATTGTTATACATAGTTTCAACATGAGACATATATAAGGTGCATATGATATTTAATGTGTAGCTAATATTGTAAAATAAAATTAGTTTTAGATTTCAAACACTTTTATGGACTATCATCACCCACCAGATTGGACTTTTACTGACTGTATTAAGATAATATACTATAGTAGTTGTTTCATTTTTGGTATGGTTGAGGTGATTAAATGACTCAATCTTTCCAGTTTTATATGTTGGAATTGATTATATCATCCAACCTCAATATTTTTATAGTGTGAGTTAATGTGGTTCACTCACATTCACTTGGTTATAATTATTATTATTAGGTTTCATGGATGAGCTAGTATTAACTACCGAGTGGAAACTCACCTTTTATCCAAATTTGGGGGCATGTGTCCTTGAATATATCTTTCTCTCTCTCTATTACATATTTCATATTTTTTTCTAATCTGATTTTCAGTGATACATAATGATACATATTTCCAAATTAAATTGCCAAAAGTCAAGGTAGTCACATTGATAAACATGTGTACTCCTAAACCTTACTCTTTCAATTTCAAACATTTCAATACTTTAAATTTTTTATTATATGTACTAATTATAAAGTATGACATGATCTTGGTTTTAGGTTAGTCACTAGTAAATCACTCAAGTTAGACTCAAGCAAAGGTAAGGTGTGTTATACACACCCATGTACACATTATTTTTCATTCAAACTAGCAATTTCATTACTAGATTAAGTGGGGGAATGTAAATAATGTTTCTAAATTATATAGCACCTTAGCCTTGTACACTTTAAAAATAAATAGTATGGATGTACTTTTAGTTCTAGACCTTTTTTGCTACTAAAAGGATCACATACACTATCTCTTTATGCTTAATGCTTATCTCTTAGTCTGACCATTATCATTTTGATGACCTAGGACTTATATCTTTCCTATAATTATATAAAGATACTTATCTTCCATATCTAAAAGTTTTGGACTTTTACCTACTTTTTTGCTTCTTAGACACTTACGTCTTAGTCAGACACCTACATCGATGCAAGTGTCTAGTACCGTAAAGTCATCCAATTTACAAATGAAACATATTCCTATGGTTGGCTTAAGTACTTTAATGAAACATATTCTCCAAATGGATTTGTATATGTATAAAATAAATCCTCATTAATTCTTCACCTATAAAATTCTTACCTACTCATAAGGCAACTTACCAAAGGCATTCAATCAAGCACTCAAATGAGAAAAGCTTCCCTATTTTATCCTATTTCCATATCAATCATAGGGATAAAAAATATCCATGTCTAAAGTATATAATGAGAGTATTATGAGACACATTTTCTAAGTTACAAACTAGGTCATTATTGTACTTGTTTATCATACATTGCATGACTCACACACAAGCCAACATATAGGGGAGAAATACATAAGTTTGAGGCCCTATTCAAAGTTTTAGATATGTAGGAAGCACTCATTGACAAATGGGTCTTTGGGGTATCTTGACACCATGTTCTCAATAACCCATTTTTACCATAACCACTATAAAAATGAAGAAGTAGGGTTTTGCTATTTGATAAAGAACAATAGTTCATGACCCAGATATGAATGCACTAGAGTGAAGGAAACACATAACCCAAAAGCATCTAGGTTTTCACATCTAGTTTTAATAGGTATATTATACTATACACATGCATCTAATATATTCATAAGCATCAATGAAATAATCCCAAGTTGATGCAATTATCTTTAGATATAGATGTACAATTGCTAATATCAGGTGACAAATCTGGGATATATATCTAGTCTAATTTCTACTTGTTCTAGATCCAGATTTGTATTAGCATTAAAATGTTTGATTATATTTTTTTCATTATAATTAAAATATATAACATAAATATACTTTCTATTTTTATCATATCTCAACATAATAAATTTAGTATATGTTTTATTTGAGTTTTTTAATTAATTGGCCTACTATAGAGATAGTTTAGCATCCTTGTACCCTAGGTTATATCTACCCATTTAACCCTAAATTACCTAATATATATTTTAGGTTTAAAAAACCTCCTTTTTGGTTCACCAAGGTTAGTTTTGAGATCACACTCTTTTTTGAGGTGCAAAACTAAGAGTATCTAGGCATGTTCATCTATAGGTTTCTCTCTTTAGTATTTAAGCGTAATCTATGTTTTATTAGTCATATTTAACAACCATAGTTGGTATTACAAACCCATATACAAGAGGAAAATACAAAATTACAAAAGAGTCAAAATCCATGACATCATAATGAAAAATTCAAATATATCTAAAAGGTTAGATCACATAAAATGATGTGAGCTTATTATCGAAACATGTACTATCCTAGACAAATTTAAAAATCCATAGATGGCCTCATGATAGATTAATGGTCCATAGGCGTATAATAGGATAGTAGATTGGTGTAGGAGGTATCTTATCCATATTACCTAGTTCCACCTAATTTATCATGTAAGAACCCAATACTCACATTAGAGTGATTATTTTTCAAGGGGTCATGAGGATTTGAGAACATGTTATGGAAAGGTCATGAGATGATATTTATACTTCACTAGTTATTAAAAGATTAAGTTTTTTGGGTTGGTTTCTCTAGGACATTGATGTTGAAAAATCCTAGTTTTTTGAGTTTTATTTGAGTGTCTTATTTCTAATAAAGGCCATGTTTTCACCTTGATGACACCCTTTTTTTCTTCCCTAAATTATTATCCATTGACACAGGTTTGTTTCTAAAATATCTTCCATCTTATTTATTTCATATTCTTCATCACTTTAAAACATGTTATAGTTGTGACAAATTTAGCTTTTTTTTCATTGCTTAATAAAAGTTTCATCTTTGAATTGTGACTAGATATCTCTTGGTCATTGCCTTATATTTATAGGATTTATATTATTTATATTTGGGACCTTAAGTTTTCTATTTAAATTTTACTACCCATCCAATCCCATTTATCCTTGTCATGCTTTCTTGTTTCACCTATTTCTGGGCCATTTGGTTTTGTTCCTACTATTTCATGTATTTGTAATCTTTTTCCTTGGAATTTTTGGTTCCAATTTAGATTTATAATTTTGTCTTGTTGATATTCCATTGTGATTACCTTATTCCTTAGATCTTTTAGTTCTAATTTATCCTTATCAATCTCAAATTTTAAAAATGTATAGGCTTTAATTTCATTTGCATTCATTTATTGAGTATTATGTTTATGCACACATTTATTTTAATCCATTTATAGCCTTTTATATTTAGGGTTTTAAAATGTATTTTTATACCAACTGCAATAGACTATGTTATTTTCATGCATCATTTTTATAGTAAGCTAAGTTAATGTATGTATATATTAACTAAATTTGTCAATTTCCAAGTAATTATTTTAGCATTTCCTTTATGTTTTTGTGTTGTTATGTATGTTTCCATAAACATCATATTTTGTCACACTATTTTTCTATGTTGTGATATTTGTGTGGGGAATATTTATACACATAATATTTTTAATCTTTATCACTTTATTGATGATTTCTCTTGAAGGACTCATTGGTGCATCAATAGCCTTGAGGGCACATCTTAAGTATTTCACCAAGAAAGAGTTGGGGTTGGCTCATGGTGATTTGTAATATATTTTTCATGCTATTATTTCATAAATTAATTACTATTAGTTAGACCTATTTTGAATCTCTTTCTATATTCCTTCTTCATTTTATTATGTCATGTTATACTAGCCACCCTGTATTTCTGTTATGATTAGAGTATCATGTATGTGGTTATCCTTTTATAATTACCATTATATCTAAAAAGATGGTATAATATAGGTATCATATGCTTAACTATAAAATAAGCCTCATTGTGTCACTTATCTAATGTTTAGTTTAGTGTTATTTTCTATTTTGGATCTAGGTTATCCTTGTTTAATATTTCTTTACATGTGGTTTCCTTATTATATCCTTAATACTCTCTTTGTTTTTACCATTTATATATCAGTGATTTATATTTATACCTAGTTACAATCTATATCTCATGTCTTATATATGATATTTATAATCCTATACCTTAGATAGTGAGTGTGGATTACCCTATACTAGATCTATGAACACCCCAAATATTATTGGTCTACCTTACAGTAGACATAGGATATATGTTATGATTTCTTGTTCATATCCTAGTTTATAAAGAGAAAGAGTATTATTATATGATCATACTAGCCCAAACATATAAATAACATGTTTTTTAGTCTATTTTTTATATGATCTTAGATTTTCAAGTGTATCCCTATCCCGAATCATAGTTGTACCCCTTGTTGGATTGGTTATATTTTCCCATCCAATGTTGTTCATCTCAAATTAGTGTGTGCCACACTTCCCATAAAATTATGTTCCTTTCCATATTTTTTTTACTAAGGGAATAATTTTGTATGTTTATTAGTGTTATTTAGTATAACATAGTATGTATTATAATAATTAGTTAACCTAAATTAACACTAGTTTGTTAGTTGGTGTAGTGATGTTGCAGGGGTTCCTAATGAAGGGATGCCTCACCTCATAAACAAAAACTATAGTTGTGGTTTATAATTTTTTACATTTTTATTAATATTCATTATGATATTATGATCTTAACATATCTTAATAGGTGTTCCCCAACTTTCTTCTAGAGTTCTTCTCTCTCTTAGCATTCACCCTCATGACTTTACATTTTGGTAGAGTTTGGACCTTAGTCTAGGTCCTCCTCTAAAATAAATCCATTTTATTTTCCTTGGTCTTAAATGTATTCCATTAATATCCACACCCCCAATTTTTTTTTTTTTTTTTGGATTGACACTACTATTTATAGATGTCACGAAATGGTAATCAATGTGTTTGGTCCAAAAACTAATAGTTGTCCTCAAGTGGTCTTGGAACCAATGGTTGGTATAAGATAGGTGTAGTATATGATGAGTAAAACCTTAATCCTTATGCTTAAGATAAAAATTTATTTATATATTCATCATATATATTATATCCTTTTCCATTAATTCAACCTTAATTATGTTAGATGCCATTTATTCCAACTAGTTTATTGATAGTTTTTCCTTTATGATATTGGGATTTGTGTATGTGGCCTTGGGACTTAATTCCACACATTAATACCTTAGGTTTATTATTTTACTTAGTGATCCATATTTTATATAATTATTTCACATCACTTTAATAATTTAGCTCCTTAGGACTTGGTCGATTGGCTTATCCTATATGCCATCTATGCACATTGCTCACTTGTCTCTTGTGCACCTTTAAATGGGTTTTAACCACACACTTCATCAATAACACCTTGTAATATATTCAAATTACAAGTTTTATTCTCTCCCCCATGATCCAAAACTTACAAGATTTGTTTTACCTAGGATGCTCCTGCATCAAGCTCCCTAGGTAACTAAAATGGAATCCCCTAATTATATTAGATTTGAGTGATAAAATCACTCTTTTGGTTGATTTTATTTACCAATGTATTATCCTTCACTTGTTTCATGCATAAATAGGAATGAATTTCACTCATCCATATTTCTTCAAGTTTCTTCATCTTCCCTTTCTCTCTCTCATTATCTCTTCCACTCTTCTTATCCTACCAACCTCTCTCAATTTGTGCATACCTTATCCTTCCACTCCTACCAAGATTATTATTTTGCATGCCTTACACTCTTTCTTCTACACACTTCCATTTTCTCCCTCTAACTATTTTTTAATTCCTTCTTAGTGTGTGATTATTTCAATATCCTTCTCTCCCTCTGTGTAGCACCTGTGGTGTCCATATTTCTCCAGAACATGCTTCAGTCACATGTCTCTACCCTTAAATCTTCTAGTTGTATATTCCATTTACTTCTCAACTTTCATCCCTTATAAGATGCTTCTAGTAGACCTATACTTTCTCAAATTTTATATTCTTATCCTTAGTAGGAGTTTATATAGTTATGCCTCTTGTTACTCCTACTCTTCTTCATGTACCTTTTCTAATTATCTTCTTCTGACATGGTTCATTTATTCTTTGGTTTTTTAAAAATCTCACTAGCCACATCTAGTAAGCTTTGACTATCCTATGGCTCCTTCCTTCGACTCCTCTTTATTGTGCATAAATAGAAATGTGCTCTCATTTTACGTTGAGCCAAATCTCTTGCACTCTTTTAGTATGGAATATTCTTAAAATTTCACTCTTCTCTTGACATTACCATCATTAGTCTCTAAAAAAAATCATCTCTTTCCTGATCTATTCCCATGTGCACTTCTCTTATCAAGCATCCCATGCCTTATAATCAAATTTGGTCTTTTTCAAGATTTTTTATTACTTATCTTTGTCTTATTATTTTCCTCTATGTGTTACCTTCATCACAAATTATATTTTCTCAATCCACATGCTTCTTATAGTTCTTGGCGTAGATCCACTGTCACACTCCCTTGTCTTACGTTTAATTTTATGGTGACCTTACCCTCTTCTTCTCATAATAGTACACTTTAATCATTATGTTTTTATCTATTTCACATCTATACCTTCCACTAGATATGCTTCACTCTCTCTCCCATTATTGCTTATTACACTATGTTCTCACATAAATATCTCATTATCTAATCAATTTGTAATGGTATTTCCACTTTGCACGCCTTTGTACTTTAAATTTGGAAATATCTATTATCTTCCTCAATATTTAGATGATTTTTAATCTCATTTAATTCTCACACAAATATTATTCTCCATGTTCTATTTCCCTAACACATCTCTACCATTCACACTTCCTAATAGCTACCTCAATGTTTGGTGCTCTGATAACTTTTAGATACATTAACCCTTCCTCTATTGAATATTTTGAATTTGCCTTGATGGATACTTGAAATTTTAGTGATTATCTAGAGTTATTTACACTCAACTCAAGTATTCATCTCTTATTCCTTGGCACATACCTAATTTTTTTTTTATTATGATAAATACATCATAGTTCAACACTCAATTAGCTTGAGCTCATAGTTCATCTCTTGATTAACATTTTTTCACTAATAAACTATTTATGACAAGATCTTTATCACAAGGTGTTTTCATTTCACAATACTATTTTATATGATCAATATATTATTTCATGTTGTAGCTACCTTTGTGGAATAATATCCACCATATCATCACCCTTTTCCCTCCATAGTAACCAGGTCTCCTTCTCCACTCTTTATTGTGTACCTATTCTTTAAAACTCATTCCTTTTTACCCTTATTATTTGGCATTGGCCTCTTAATTAGATTAAATAATATTTTAGGGTTAGCTACATCACCTCCATAGTTATCCCCATAATAGATACTTTTGACCATAAGCTCTTATGACTTCCTTATGTATTGAGACATTTCTATATTTTCACTACTTGGTATAGTGGCACAAAAACCACATGTTTAATTTCATTGCCATGACATATATTATTATCCTCTAAGTCTATCC
Organism: Torreya grandis; assembly: GCA_037957365.1. NCBI lineage: Eukaryota > Viridiplantae > Streptophyta > Pinopsida > Cupressales > Taxaceae > Torreya > Torreya grandis. The sequence continues at coordinate 1,268,437 of JARHVA010001973.1, read as the reverse complement.
ATTTCCTTGGTCTACTAATTTTCATCCTCCTCTTTGCACTCTCTCAATCTTATGGATTATTTTTCACTTTTCAATGTAAAATTGTCATCCAAATCCATTACCTAATTATTTTCTAATTATTCACCTTCTTGCATTGTTATAATCTATAACACCCACATATTTATTTTTTATCTTCATTCTCTATCCATCTATTCTTGATGGATAACCTTTTATTTAGCACCTTCTACCTAAAACTATAATCAGAAGATGATATTCACACATGGATTGCCTTAGACTAATGATTCTATCAGTGTTACTCGTGTATTCAACTCTTCTCTCTTGGTACCTCTTATCTATGATTCTACCCACTATTTTCTTATATGCTTGACTACCTTAGATTGAATTTTTTTTCATGTTCTCACCATTTTATTGTGTACTGAGACTGATTCAAATTGACATTCTTATTTATGCCTCTTATTTTCTTTCTATTTGACTACCTTATGGTAGGTTATCTATTGATGCACTATTTTTAAACCTACCCATTATTGTATTTCACTGGAATAATCCCATTTAGGCACTCCAAGACCTTCAAACCACTACTAAAAATTTGTGTTGAGATCTTATGTAGCTCACCCTCGAGTTTCCTTCTCACAATAGTTGATCTCTACCCATATATTTATGGTGGATAATGTTATAGTATCTATTGGTTTCCTCACTTTCAGTGATCTACTAGTATGTATTTAACATCTCCACTAGCTACCTCATTATTGATGGTTTACTAGTTTACACCCCACATCACTTTTCTCAATATTTTTTCTCCTTGGATAGCTACCTTAAAGGGTCAATATTTTGTTAGCCATCCTTATTACTACATCAATATGATACTTCATTTCTCATAGGATCTTCACCTCCTATATTTTCTTAAGATTATCAATATTTCTATGATACCAACTAGTGTAGTGCCATGATAGGGGTTCATAATGAAGGGATGCCTCACCAAATAGCATTAAACTAATGGAGTAGTTTTTGAAACTATTTGTTATTACATTAAAAATATTCAAATGATATTATGAGCTAAGTGTATTTTCATAGAGGATCCTCAGCTCCCTTATAACACTCTCAACTCCCTTTTAGAGATCTTATCTCTATTTCAACACTCACCCTCATAACTCTACATTTTATTTAGAGTTTGGCCCTTAGTTTAGGCCATCATACACAATGATCTATTGTTATTTTCCTTAACATTCGACAACCTTACATCAATATCCACACCAACAACAACCAAATCAATTGGATTTAAACTTATATTTATAGTTGTGACTTGGTAATCGATGCATCTAGTCTAGAAAATAATAGTTATCTTCAAATGGTATTAACACCAATGATAGTTTGAAGATAGGCGTAGTCAAGGATGGGTCAGAACTTGACACTTATGGTTATGAAAAAACTTAATTCAAATTTATTTTGTAGATCTACTATCCTTTGCCATCAATTCAACATTAATTATTCCAAGTTTCATTTTTTTCAACTGACTAATTGACCATTTATCCTTTTTGATCTCAGTTTCTATGTTTGGGGATACTTTTCTTGCTTCTATACCTTCCTACTTTAGATGTCTTATTTTCCTTAGTGATTTGTGTTATAGATACATCTTACACATCATTTTAATAATTTATCCCCTTAGGATTCAACTGATTGGCTTATCTTGTTCACCATTCACACATGCTAATCAATTATATCTTACACACCTTTCAATGGCATTTTCCCCAAGCACTTCATCAATAATCCTTTGTACTATCCTTCAACACCTAGTTTTATTATCTCCCATGCCCTATACCAATTTCAAGATCATGATTTTATTTGGATCCTTCTGCATCATTTTTATATCTTAATAAGGGTGATAATACACCCATATATAGGTTGAGTAAGAATATGTACTAGATTTGATTCACTCCTAAAAAATGGATGTAAATTGTGTATAAATATATTTTATCCTGATATGGGATAATTTTCCCCATTAAAAGGTTACCTTGTCCTAATGAAATCAACAACTACTCTTTCAATTTATTTGAAATACTGAGCCTAAATATGGATGTCTATCTATAATTATCCTTTATCAAGTAAAAATTGTGAATTCCCTTACTAATGCTTCGTGTATGAAAAAATTATTCTATTCAAGCCTACACCATAATTTTTTAATTTTATATAAAAAATAGTAGCCATTATAAATAAACCAAAATAAACATGTATAAAACTATATGAATAATTTTAGCAGTCAAACATTATTAGATTTTCTATGGATATATTCATTTTTACACTTATCAGTCATATTCCTCCAATTATTGATTATTAATTTTTTATATTTTTGTGACCAATGACTTATCACTTAGTATGTATATGATTATGATTTTTTTAAACATAGAAAGACCAAAAATGATGCAAGAGAATTTGATGAAAATAAAAAATCTTGCATTACCAAGGATATTCCAACTTAGAATGTACAATCCCACAAATGTTTTGGGTAAAGTCCTCTATCAAGTGTCAATATTGGAAGGTTTTGGAGTTGCATGGGTTATATAGTAAAATAGTTTTGAGACCTCCAAGAGTTACATGAATCTAGTAGTGCAAAGGAATCATAGCTTGGAGTTTTACATATACCTCGAATAAGGACTTAAAACATTTTTTTAAAGGTAGGACATACAAGAAAAAAAGAAGTGATAAATTCTTGAGTTAGGATGAGGCTTATGAAATAATGCACAAATTAATAAATATATGAAAAATAATAGGCACAAATGTGCATAAATAAATTTGTGTGAAAGAATTGATCATAGGAGTTATAATGTATGAATAAGTAAAGAGGGAGCACACAGTTATCTAAATGCACATAAGCTAATTTATTTTTGGTTTTTGAAGGAGAAAAATGATCTTAGTTATACATGAATTTAGGCACAAACATAGTTAATAACATCTTTTCTGGTGTCTAAATTAATTTTTCACAAAATCATCAATAGATAACTAGAAATAATTTATGCTAGGGTAATTTCTCTCTTATATGACAAAATCCTAGTCTTGTAGACAATAAAAAGGTAGAATAGAAGGATGTCACAAGGGGAAATATGTGTGTAAGAAGATAATTATGCAAGAAAATTTGGTGCATGGAACCTTAGGTGTAGAATAGGGTAGATTAATATATAAAATTTAGCTTAATTGCAAGAATATGACCAAGCCACATGGACCTACATACCTAGACTCTCATCTAGTTGTGTGAGGGACTAAATATGTAAGTCAAGAGTACTTAAATTTTAAAATGGCACATATATCCATCCTAATATGAAATTCATAGGATGTATACCTATTAAAAAAACCTATACATTTTGATAGTAAATTGTGGGATACAATACAAATCATTTAATTAGGTTATTAAGCTAGTGTAAGGCTAAAGTAAGAAGCATCCAAATATTAACTACTATATAAGGACATGCAAGGCCAATGTTTGAGAAGTAAGCTCCCAGTATAGAAAGAGACTCTACCAAATTATAGATAAAATAAGAAAGAGAGAACTAAGGTAGCTCAAGAGGAATAAATTTTGAATCCATGAGTAGTGCATGGAGATATAAGAGAGATTTATAATTATAAATTGAATTGAAGATTACAAGATTTCAACTAGTAATTAAAGCATAGCTTGTAGCTTATTCATTAAGGAGGAATACATGTAATATTGTCCTTATATTAATAGAAATTATAAGTTTTTAATAATGTTTTGTTTATGTGATTTATCATTTCCACTGGGTTAGGGGTGTCCTTCAGTTAGAAACCCCATTCTTGAAACTATTGACCAATTTTGACCCTCAAGTCAAAATGGTCAACCCTATATTCTAAACTTGACCTTATCATGGGTTTAATATTCATTATATACCTTAAAGTTTCCTTAATGAAGTTATTTTACCCTTATTAGTACTATTTAAGGTTCATTTTAAAATTTTAATGTAAAATACCTCTAAAACCTAGTGTTGTTCTAAGCATTATGACCTTGGTCAAGTTAGTTCAAGTGTACCAAGTGATAAAACGGGGTAATTTTGGTAATTTAATATGATTTTAATTTAATTTACCCCCTTCATATATTCCATACCACTCTTTAAAAAGGTGAAAAAGTCAAATTATAATGTTACTTTCATGTGTTTTATTGCCCTTTTATGACTTCAAAAGGTGGTTTTTGAATGATATGACACATTAGAGGGAAAAGAAAGAGTTTGAAATCTCATGAGATAGGTCCATATATTTTTTTACCAACAATATCTCCTATAATCCACCCTCTATTAACCTTCAAGGCAAATATGGTAGTTTCAAGGCAAAACCAAGTGTTTTCACCAAGTTTGTATATGTGTACTTGTCAGAGATTTATTATAGATGTATTTATACCCTTGAAGTGAAAATATAGCCTTTAGAGGAGTTATAGAGACATATTATTGTAGAAACATATCCCATCTTTCCATTGCTTTCTTTTTTAGCTTATGCAACATCTCAAGTTTTCACTCAATACAGAGAAGAGAGATAATATTAAGATCTCAAACCTTGGGGAAGAAAGGGTGTCACTTGAATGTTTCTTCCATGGAATTTTTATTAAAAACATATCTAATGATTTATCAACAATGGATAACAAATTAGGCACTCTCATGAGTTGTTCCATCTATGTAAGGTTTGAAGATTGAAATGGTTTTGGTTTAGTTTTGGATTTTTTCTAAAAAAAAATGTTTTTTTGTGTTTTCAAGGATCCCGTAGATTATATCAATCACCCAAACCCATGTAACACACATTTTTGAGTGTTAATATCAATCAAAATCCAATATTTCATCTAATTTTAGAAGTATGGACTAAGTATCTTCAAGTTGCAGGGTTTGGTGCACTTATTAACAAATTTGATGATGTTTAAAGAGTTTTATTAGTACATTAGTATCTTTAATGTCTCATTTGACTCTCATAGAGATCAATAAATTCACCATCAAGCACAAAAATCTCCACTAGCTCTTCTTGAGGTCAAATCTATAGTTTTAATTACACTAGTAAATATGAATAAGGGGTATATGGTGTGAAGGTTCTGAGTGCCTCAAAAAGGGATAGTTGTTGGCACTTCATGTGGAAGGTATTAAATTTATACATCAACAAGTTAATAAAGGAAGGAATAAAGGAGATAATATTAAGAAGGATCCTCACTTGATCAAAAAATCAATCAAGTCCCTCTAGCTCAGACTAGAGGCATAAATTTAGTGGTGAAGAGTAGGTTGAGATAAATGAAGTAAGTATTCAAGGTATCATAAGGATGGAGGGATTTTAGAGACACATCCATAATATGTGAAAAAAATGGACACCCTTTATGTAACTACAAATATGTATAAGATAGAAATGAGTGCCTATTTGAGGAAAGTCTCCACCTACAACTAGCACATTGTAACAAGGGTTTGAAAAGGGGATACCATGTATTAAAACCCAAACTAGGGCTCAAGAAAACTTTCCTTAAGTGATATGTGTTCAATAATGTAGGTTCCATGATATAACCAAGATATTAGTGATTAAAATGGTAAATTTATGGCTTAATGAATAATATGGTTGAAACTTAGTTCAAAACTACCACCTATAATAGTTTTGACTACTACATCAAGAGGTAAGATGTTTGAGATAGTCTAAGAAGTCTACATAAGTGAGATGCATTCACTATCTAGATAAAACCCAAATAGAGGTCATATTTGTTCAAGTTTGACTTGTATTTGGACTAACATGGGAATGATCTAAGGTTGTGGGATGCATATATCTAGACCAAACCTCTAGGGTTTTTTAATGAGGCTAGTTCCCTAGATATGATAGTTTGGACCTCTATTAATAATATCTAAACAATTTGGGGTGAAAAGAGTCAATATATTTGCATAAATTAAAAAAAAATAGCATGTGGTGACTCACTAAATGTTCAAATATCCATTCTCAATAATGAACTCATTAGCACACTAATAGACTATGAATAGAACTAATGTAGTGTCTATGATGGTTTCCAAGAAATAATGTTTCACCTAGAGGTCAAATTGATGAACTTAGGTTGGAGAGATATGAGGGTAAGGCTTGATTTAAATCACTTATATTTAATAATCCAATCTATACCTAAGACATCAACATTAAGACATGATAGATGACCTATAAGAAAATTTTATTATCACTTAGATTAAACTTGGACCTACAAAAGGAATATGACAACCACTTCTGCATATCAAAAAAATATAAAACACTAAGCACAGATTAGTAAAAAACTATAAAATTCTCTATTCATTACTCTAAGAGGTACATAATATAATTTTGGTAGAGTCTAGTCATACCAACTTGAGGGATGTTCAACAATAGCTCAAAGCCTATATTTATAGAGAGAAGGAAAATAAGAGAGATATTTTGGCACTAAAAAGGGAATCAAATGGACACAACTCCCTTTGAACCATAGTTACAAATACCTCTACATTTATGCTCATTCAATATTCCTAATTGATTCAAGTTACTTCACTCATTGCATAGTTACATGATTCCCTCGTTGATGCTCCCTAATGGTTGAAATAGTAGGATCGAGTTATTTAGAGTTATATTTTGGCATCAATATAGTTATGACCATCAGATTAATCTGTTAGAGTTTTGTCTTAGTGATAAAATTCTCCTAATTGGTTTGTCATGGCATGTGAAAGTGGAGATAAGGGTCATTTTCATGTAGTTGTTTCTAGAGATGAGACCATTGGGGTATATGTGTATGCCTTCATGTCATCCTTTGAAATTTTAGCTCTTATTCAAACTAGAAATTCTTAAACTCATCCCCATGTTCATAGGTCCATAATAGATGGAAAACAAATCTTAGAATATTGGTTTTCCTATAGTCATTATGTCAATGCAAACTTATAAACTATATATCCCCCCTTATTTATTATAATAGGTCCAAATAGACCCATTCTATCCTTGCAAGAACTGAGAGTTCACAATATGCATGGATATTTCTTTTAAAAATGGAAAACACAATCATATAATTAACCCTAAATGACACAAACCCTCAAGATAAAGATCCATATTAATATTGAATGGTGGTACCTTTATGTCTTTTAAACTAACTACATCAATGTGTCCTTTTAATGGCATTTATCCAAGCTCTAATGATGATAGGATGACCCTCCAATGCCTATCTACTTTGGTTGAAAAAATACACTTTGGTTTGACTTTATCCATCAAAATTTTCTCAAGCTAATCAAAATTATCCAACCTATATTTATTCTTATTAGCCTCATAGATCTCCACTATCATATCTTGACTCTTGACCTTGTACTTACACCGTCAAATCTTCTTGGTATGAATAAATGTATTCCATTGATCTCCTACCATCTTGAGTGTGTTTATGTCATTTTTTAATCATGTATTGATATTAAGATCATATTGTCAATCTACTACTTTATGTGCATACATCATGTGGTGACCTCTTAATCTCCTTGACATTTTAACTCATCTTGCACCATCGATCTCCTTTGGTATGAATGAATGCCAAACATTCAATCTGATTGCATTTGAAAATAAATGGCTATTTACCATGGTCTAAATTTGAGATTTGCATGACCATCATTTTATGTTCATAGGACCATCATTTATGTCCATATGATTATCAAATATAAGACCTTAATGGTTTTTCCATGGCTTAAAGTCAACATCTGCATGAACATATCCCATTTTTTGACTAAATTCAAAGGCTTGGATCTAGAAGCAAAAAGGTCCTGGAGGCACCAAATTTGTAAGAAATGTTTTTGATAGTAAAGATATTATGCCCATTTGATCTACTAGTTCTGGGAGATTTCTAAGTGTATTTACAAGGTGTTTAAGTGAGCTGACCCATGTGATTTTGAATAATGTCCATGAACCTATAATTGATCATTTTAAACTAAATGACTATTTACCGTGGTCTAAATTTGATGTCTACATGAACATCTTACTCTGCACAACCAACTTTGAAACTCCATAACTTGAGCTTGAAAGCTCATGCATACATGAAACTTATAGAGCATGTTCCTAGCATGAAGAACTCTATGGTGTTAAATCCTTTTGGCTTGTAAGTATTTTAGAGGTTCATTTATTAAATTCATAAACAAGTTTACCAATGTGTTTCATGTGACATGTAGGATGGCTTGGCCCTTTATATTTCACAAGCTAAACTTTAAAGGCTTAGATCTCACGTTAGAAGATTCATCAAGATATAAAACTTATAGAGAATCATCTTGGCATGAGGGAAATTTATCATGCATGGTCTGATGGTCATGCAAGGCTTCCTAATCTCATATATAAAATACATAAACATGTTATCCAATCTATTTCTTCATGACATCCTATTGACGGTCTGGTCCTTAAACTTGCCCAAGTCATTTTGATTCAATATTTCAAGATCTTGATGAGTTTCTTAGATTTTGTCAATCTGGTTCATGTCCCCATGACCTTATGAACACTATGAGATCTTTCTTGGATAAAATTTTAAGGCTTAGACAAATAATTTATCTAAAACAATTCAATTCCATTATAACTTTGCATTGGGCATATTGTTATAAACATTTTTCTTGATGGAAATATCTTTGGGCTTTTGACAAGGACCTTTTATTTTTTACATTTTGTCTAACTGAAATGTGTCTTCAAAAATATTGTCTCAAACATTTTATCTAGAAGAAATGTGTCCTTGGGGAATTATCTCAGACAATTTTCCCAAAATAAATATGCTTTGCCTTCAAGATAATTTTATTGAAAGAATTCCAACACTTATCCATATCAATTTTGACATATTTCCCAAGTGTAAACTAGGATTTTATGCCTATAGGATATTCTAGACTTGTTCTTGAAACTGATCGAACACATTGAAAACTTGCATGGTCTTTTCCACTCTACAATCCAAGACCCCTTTTCTAAGCCTTTGATCCACTAATTCATCAAACCATGTAAAATATTTATTTGTAGGCTAAAATTGGCCAACATCTTTGGTGACTCATAGGGGTTACATGTCTGTCTATGCAAGAGGACCCAGACCATGTTACCTTGTCTAATCCATTGGGCATGGATTACATTTTTTGGTCCAACACATTGACTTGTATCTAACACTAGCTACAAATATTTAAGAACTCCTCTTGAAATAATAAAAAGGGATGAATAAAATAAAAAAACAAGATAGAGTGCCCAAGGAACTTATTAAAGGTAAACTAAACTAGAACAAAATAGGGTCAACAACAAATGTGATAGAGATTGCACTCAAGATTTTAACAAAACTATCCTAATTATGTATAGCTTAAAACTATGTGTACCTTTCCTCTTAAATCAAAAGGAAATTTTAACACCCTTACTACATCATGAGATTTAGAATTGAATGAGTCATGTAGCTCCTTGACCCTTAGTCTTGATTATTGCTTCTTCTTTGTTGCATCTGTCAAATTTTTTAGCATGATGTTCAATGATAACTAAGCAAATTCAAATACGTAAGTTATGTTCATCTAAACAATTTCATCTTTCTCATATGGATCCTCAACTACAACCTCCAATATTAGTTCAACAAGGCATACCTTTTTGATTTCCATAGTGTCTTTAGTAATATTGGGCTTCTTCTTGGCTACAAGTTCTTCAAGATCATCTAGGAGCCCTACATATTCTACCCAGTCTTAGTCATTGTCTTCTATGGGAAATTATTTGTCTACATTCTCAAGCACTTCAAAAATTATCTATCTAAGAAAGTTGTCAAACTAAGAAGGCTAAGGTGGTGTATATGAAGGAACACAATATTGGTGAGGTTAGACCCTCTGCTCTTCAAGGCCTTAAAGATTATCCTCAATATTTTAAATGTAACAATATACATCCATCATCTCTCTTGTGAGATTGTTCTAATTTTATCTCTCAACAAGTCCCTATTCTTATTTCACTTGCTATAATGACTCCCTCACATAATGGATTTGATGAGTAGATATATTTTGGCCATAATATTTTTGTGATAATAATTCTAGAGCATGTTTGTGAAGGCTTACTAAAGTTTTCTTAAGTGTTATCTAGATATCTAACGGTTTTGGCATGCTTGATGGGGCCAAAGTCCAAAAGAGTGGGAAGATCTTGGTGTGTTTTTCCTCTGATCAACTTTTATAAGCAATAATGTTAACACTAATGGTGACTCTAAAACAAAGCTTCTAGTTATGAGTAGACCAGGTATGAATCATTGTATATTTTAATCAATTATTGCACCTCATTTAGAGTATGAGGATAATGTGAAAAAATATGGTGAATATCCCTATTATCCACCTCCTTATCACTAGTCCTAATATCATTCTCATGATCCTTAATATCAAAGGCATGACCCTTACCTTCCGCATGATCCCTGCCAACCCTATCATGACTCATCCATACCAACACTTAAGCAAAATTTAATAAGCCTTAACAGGCATTATCTAGAATTATGCTCACAAAATATTATGGCCAAATAATTCCTAATCATCAAATCCATTATGTGATGGAGTCATTATATCAAGTGAAAGAAGAGTGGGGACCTATTGAGAGAGAAAATTAGAACAATCTCATAGGTGATATGATGGATGTAGGTGGTTATATTCAAAACATTGAGGATAAGTTTCAAGGCCTTGAAAATTAATAGATCCAACCTTGCCAATCTTGTGTGCCTTCATATACACCATCTCAGCCTTCTTATGTGCCACCCTTTGAGACCATTTCAAGTGACCCTTTGAGTATGCCAAGTTCTTCATGTGTTCCTCAGACCTTCCCTTCTTGGAGATATATCTAAGAAAGATGTCAAAGTAAGAAGGATATTGTTATGTAATAGCATACTATTGATATCTAAGACTCCATCCTTCCTCAAGAACCCCTTATGAGGTCCTTCAATTTCCTAGGTTGGAATCAAGTGGTGAATTCATATAAAAGTGGGTAAAGTAAGGCAAATCTAGATTTGAGAGCCCAAATTAAGGTAGGATATAAACCTATGAAAACCTCTCTCATCCATCCTCAAGATTATTCTTGTGTTTCTTATCTTCATTAAGCCACTAACTACCTTAAAGAGAAGTTATTCTAAAATAATATAGTAAGGCAAATAAAAGAGTTGGAGTTGAAGATAAGGAAATAGGAGGAGAAATAGAATCAAAAGGGTAAAGAAGAACCTATATCTTTTCCATCTTAGAACCAAATCATGTAGTCAAGAAAATCCAAAGTTTGTCAATCCCCTCCCTACCCTTTTAAAGAATCTAAGTCCTTTCCCTCTTATAAATCCATCGTGATCAACATGTAAAAGAAGGAGGAGGATGTGACTATCAAATATAATTAGTTGGACTAAGTAGGTGTCACATATATCTCATCTCTCTTGGAATCATTCCAAGAATATCCTAAGCCACTCCTTGAAGAGGTAAGCAATGAAATCCATGTTGAACTCATAACTAAAAATGATAAATTTTTAGAGTTATAATATAAAATAATTATTAGAACACCACTTGGAAAAATTAAGCATGTCACAATATTTCATAATGCCAAAGAAGATGAGTTGTAGGAACAAGTACAAGTTAGAGATGAGATCCAATAGGAAGAAGTCTCAAATGTGTATCAAGAGGTTGTTTCTCAAGAACCTCTTGATCACATATCAACTATCTAAAATCAAGACTTTTCTCAAAATATTATGGTAGATGATATAGATATAGGCTCATATTTCTTTGGAAGTTATCCATGAAGACAACTCACATAAGACCCTTGTTGAGGCAGAGAGAATTTCTGAAGAAGACAATTGGTAGTAGGTGCACCATGATTTAATGAGTGAGATTAATGAACTTAAGATGGTATAATTGGATGATGAGATAGTGAAACAAGTTTAATCTTCATCTAAGTATTCCATTAATGTTTTGGAGCTTCAAGAAGATAGTGTTACTCTAGGGATGCCCAAGCAGAATGAGAAGGTTGGTCCTAATGAGAGATTGGTATGAATGGGAGTCATGTATGAGATTGAGATGTCTCTTGTTAAAAAGGATCAAGTGCTTGAGAAGGTGGATAAATAATTTCACATGGAATAAAATGACCAAGATGGGCAAAATACATAAATCTCTTGGATGAGCTTGAAGAAATTGTAGATAAGAAGAATCCCAATCTTACTAAGGACACTATGGAAATCAAAAAGTTATTCCTTATTGAACCACTATTGGAGGTTGAAGTTAAGGAGACATATGATAAATTTAAGACTATTTGGATACACATAGATTACCTATTTGGAGCTACTTGGTTTTCATTAAACATCATGCTAAAAAAGTTGATAGATGCAATAAATAAGAAGCGAGCATCAAGACCAATGGTCAAGGAGCTGTATGCCTTGTTCAATTCCACATCTCATGATGTAGGAAGGCTATCAAAATTTCCTTTTGATCCAGGAGGAAAGGTACATATAATTTTAAGCTATACATAAATAAGAGAGTTTTGTTAAAATCTTAAGTGCAGTTTTTGGCACATTTGTTATTATCCTTATTTTGTTATAAGTTAGCTTCCCTTCAATAAGTGCCTTGGGAACTCTATCTTATTTTTTTATTTTATTATTCCTTTGTATTATTTCATGAGGATTTTTTAAATATTGGAAACTAGTGTTAGATCAAGGTCAATGTGTTAGACCAGAAAAGAGGCTCCATACCTAATGAACTAGACAAGGCAACATGGTCTAGGTCTATTTTTATACACATGTATGAAACCCCTACGAGTCACCAAAGATTTTGGCCAATTTTGGCCCACATATAAATATTTTTCATGGTTTGATGAAGTAGTGAATTAAAGTCTTAGAAAGGGGTCTAGTAGTGTCGAGTGGAAAAGACCATGCCATGTCTTCATAGTATCCGAAAAGTTTTGAGAACAAGTACAAAAGAGCCTATAGGCTTAAAATCCTAGTTTACACTTGGGAAATATTTTCAAGTCTAACCCATACCTAGACTAACATGGGAATGATATAAGGCTATGGGATGCCTATATCTAGACTAGACCTCTAGGGTTTTTAATGAGGCTAGTTCCTTAAATATGATAGTTTGGACCTCTATTCCTAAGATCTAAACAAGTTGGGGTGAAAAGAGTAAAGAGATTTATATAGATTAAAAACTATTTTTACATGTGGTGATACACTAAATTTTCAAAGATCCACTCTCAATATTAAACTCATTAGCCCACTAATAGACTATGAATATAACTAATATGGTGTTTACAATGGTTTCCAAGAAATAAGGTTTCACCTAGAAGTCAATTGATGGACTTAAGTTGGAGGATAATGAGGGTAAGGCTTGATTTAAATCACTTCTAATCAATAATCCACTCTATACATGAGACAAGTTGGACATGCTAGATGACTTAGAAAAAAAGTTTATTAGCACTTTGATTGAACTTGGACTTGCAAAAGGGAAGATGATAGCCACTTTTACATATCAAAAAAATACAAAACACTAAGCACATATTAATAAACAAATGTAAAATTCTCTGTTAATTACTCCAAGAGATGTAGAATACAATTCTAGTAGATTATAGTCATACCAGCATAAGGGATGTTCAACAATAGCTCAAAGGCTATATTTATAGAGAGAAGGAAAATAAGAGAGATATTTTATCACTAAAAAAGAATAAAATGGTCATAACTCCATTTGAAATACAGTTACAACTACCTCTAAATTTATGCTCATTCAATATTCTTGATTAATCCAAGCCACTTCAACCCATTGCATAGTTACATTATTCCCTTGTTGATGCTCCCTGACAACTGCACCAATGGGATCATTTTTTTCTAAATTGGGTTTTAACATCAATGTAGTTATGACCATCAGATCAACATATTAGAGTTTTGTTCTGGTGTTAAACTACTCCTAACTGGTTTGTCATGGCATGTGAAAGTGGAGAGAAGAGTCCTTTTCACATAGTTTGTCTTGGAAATGAAACCATTTGGATCTATGTGTATACCTTCATGGCATCCTTTTAAATGCTAGATATTTTTAAAACTATAACATTATCAAACTCATCCCCATGTTCATAGGTCCACTATAAATCAAAAACCAATCTTAGACTATTAGTTTTCCTATGGTCATTATGTCAATGCAAACCTGTAGAGTATATATCCCCTCTTCTTGATTATAATAGGTCAAAATAGACCCATTCTATCTTTACAATAATTGAGAGTTCACCATATGCATGGATATTTATTTTTAAAAATTTCAAACACAGTCATAGAACAAACCTTGCATGACACAAACCCTCAATCCAAAGGTCCATATTAATCTTTAATGGTGGTATATTTATGTCATTTAACCTAAATAAATTAATGTGTCCCTTTAATGTCATTTAGTCAAGCTTTAATGGTGATGGGATGAACCTATAATACCTATCTACTTTGGTTGAAAAACTACCCTTTGGTTTGACTTTGTCCATTGAAAATTACTTAGGCCAATTAAAATGATCCAACCTATCTTTATTCCCATTGGCCTCAGATCCCCACTATCATATCTTGAATCTTTGATATTTTACTCATCGATCTCTTACAATATTGAACATGTTTATTCCACTTTTTAATCATGCATTAATCTCAAGATCCTATTGTTAGTTTATTTCTTTACATGTTTATACCATGTGGTAGCTTCTCAATCTCCTTAACCTTTTGACTCATCTCTCACCATCAATATCCCTTGGTACAAATGAACACCAACCATTAGATCTACTTACATTTTAAAAAAATGGCTATTTACCATGGTCTAAATTTGACATCTGTGTAACTATTATTTGATGTCCATAGGACCATCATTGACCTCCATGCGACTATCAAATTTAAGACCTAACAATTTTTTCCATAGATTAAAATCAATGTCTACATCAATGTCTCCCATTTTTTGACCAACTTTAAAGTCTTAGATTCAAAATTGAAAAGTTCCTAGAGGCACCAAATCTTCAAGATATGTTCTTGATATAGAAAATATTATGCCCATTTGATTTGTTGGTTTTGGGAGCTTTCTAAGTGTGTTTACAAGGTGTTCAAGTGAGATGACTTGTGTGATTTTTTCATGGTGTATATGTACTTGTCATTTATCACTTGAACCTAAACATATATTTACCATGGTCTAACTTTGATATCTACACAAACATCTTGCTCTACATAACCAACTTTGAAACTCCATAACTTGAGATAGAAAGCTCACACAAACATGAAACTTGTAAAGCATGTTTTTGGCATGAAGAAATATATGGTTTTGTATCCTTTTGGCTCATGAGGCTTTTTTATATTCATTTATTAAATTCACAAACAAAATAACCAATGTGTTTCTATGTGATGTGCAAGATGGCCTGGTCCCTTTGGCAAGCTAAACTTTGAAGGCTTAGATCTCAAGATAGAAGACTCATCGAGATATGAAACTTGTAGAGAATGATCTTATCACTAAGGAAATTGATTTTACATGGTATGATGGTCATACAAGGATTCTTGATCTCTTTTATAAAATGCATAAACATGTTATCCAGTCTGGTTCTTCATGTCATCTTGATGACGGTCTAGTGCTTAAACTTACCCAAGTCATTTTGATTTAATATTTCAAGATCTTGATGAGGTTCTAATATTTATCAATCTAGTCCATGCCCTTGTGAGCTTATGAACACTATGAGATCTTTCTTGGATCAATTTTGAAGGCTTAAATAAACAATTTCTTTGAAACCATTTAATTCCATTGGAGTTTTACATTAGGCATATTGCTACAGACATTTTTCCTGATGGAAATATCTTTGAGATTTTGATAAGGACATTTTGTTTTAAAAATTATATCCAATTGAAATGTGTCTTCAGAAATATTATCTTAAACATTCTATCTAGAATAAATGTGTCTTTAGGGAAATTGTCTTGGATAATTTTCCCAAAAGAAATATGTCCTTAGTCTTTTGCCTTTAGGATAATTTTCCCAAAATAATTTCAACACTTAGAGAAATAAATTTTGACATATTTCCCAAGTGTAAACTAGGATTTTAAGCCTATACATTCTTCTAGACTTTTTATTGAAACTGATTAGACACCATGAAAAACTACATGGTCTTTTCCACTATGTAATCCTAGACTCCTTTTCTAAGCCTTTGATTCACTGCTTCATCAAACCATGAAAAATATTTATATGTGGGTTAAAATACGTAAACAAGATATAATTGGAACTAGGGAAAGTTTAACTAACTATATTAATATGCCAAGAAGCCCACCTAAGTGCCATCTTGAGAGAAAGTTTGAAGGCCTAGTAGTAATCCCAATTTACATTATTATCAGAAGTTAAGGTAAGTTCAGGGATTTTAAGGTAACTTGTTTTATTAACCCAAATCTACCTCATAAGAGTGAATTATGTATCTATTAAAGGTGGATGTGATTTCCAAAGTCATTCATCAAGTTTGAAGACCATCCTTACACCTTGAAAATAGTATCATGTCCTTCCTCTATCTGTATAAAGGTTTGATAATATGTATAGTAGTCACCATGAGGGTACTTCAAAAAATGTTATGATGGGTGAAGGTGAGAAAATAATGGAAAATTTAATAGAAGATGAATGGAAATTTTGAAAAATAAGTGTTATGTCATGGAACTTCTCAATCTCCTCACCCCATATTCTCCCACACTTAGACTATCCCAGTCTGTACAATAGAGCTTACAACTCTTTAGTGACTGGGTTTGAGAGAAAGGTCAAGGTTTGGGTTTTAAGAGAGAGAGGTTAGTGAATATTATAAATTTAATCTCCAAGGTGGATTCATAACTAATCCACTTCACACCTCCACCTAAACCACTATTCCATATAGGACTTGATGCACAGCTATAGCCCCCTGAGTTGGCCCTTCCATGATATGTAAGAGAGTTGAGGATAAGAACATGTTCATGGGACTATGAGGTATATTATGAGATATCCAATGTATTGGTGATTCTCAAGGAATAATATCATCCATGTGATAAAATTTAACACTCTCAAGATGGCCTAAGATAAAGGCATACCTACGGCAGAGTAAAGACCTACAGTCAATATGCTAAGAGATAAAAAGGTAAGTTATAGTTTTGGGTAGTTAGTTGAATGAGTGGATTTTAAAAATATTTATAAGTTTAGGGTTTCTCTTAAATTACCAATACATTCACATGGAGGTATTTTCAACCCCTTACCTAGCTAATAATGTAAGAACAAGACACTTACAGTCAGCATGTCAAGGGCAAAATAGTATGAGTTGAAGAAGATAGAATGGAGATCACCATGTGTATTTTAATCAAGAGTGAATGGTAAATAAGGCCACCATGAGAATATTTAAACAATTAATATGTATTATTATACCTATTCTAGGTTTAAACACCTCACTTCATTGATAGGTGGTTGAGACTCAACCTAAAAGAGCACCTATAGGATGCTCATCTAGGCATACTTGAGGTGAAAGTACATGACTATCATAATGAAAAGTAACACACCTATTATGTAATATAACATATCCATAAATAATACATTATAAACATCATAATATTTAAACCACATGGTATAGGACATGTATGGCCACATAGTCAATTGAGAGTGAAAATTCACACCTATAACCAACCATTTTTGGCTAGTATAGCAAGGTATCCTAAAAAGTACTATGGATACTAAATAGAGGTATGGATATTGGTAATAAAATGAGAAGATATTAATTATATAAGATAAGTGGAGTCATAAATTTTCCATTAAGGTCTAAATAGCTATTGATCACTCTCATTCATACAAGCATGACACCTAGAGCTTACACACAATCAGTATGAATAGGTATGCACTTGAAAGTATATTATTACATATCAAAGGCCACACTCTAATTATAGTAAAATGATAATTTTAAAACTAGTATTTTTTATTTAAATATTTAATAACAAGATAAGGTTGATGATCATCACTTATGAGGAGGTAGAAGAACATCTACTCAGGATTGAACCATACAAGTATACTTAAGCTGAGACCTATGCCAAGGATGGTAAGGTATACAAAGAAAGGAGGCATTATAAAACACTCATATAAATAATAATATTATCCCTAAGTAGATTATGGACACCTACATTATCTAAATTACCTCAAGTAATAGTGTCAAATAGGTCATACCCAAAAGTTTCTTGCCCTAACATAGTCAATAAGTAATTTGCATCCAGTCTAAACCAAAGTGATCAGTTGAGGCCTCTATAAGAATAGTCAATAATTTAAAATTGGTAATAAATGTCATGATTACCCATTAAATTCACCCATTTCATTAATTTTTTTAGATAAATAGTGGGTATACCCACTATTTTATCTCAAACCAGGCCATGTCCATCACAGATAGTCCAGGTGCTAAATGGGTAAGATCAAGTTTTTGAGGGTTTGTAAATGATTATGGTCCCATATATGGTCCTAAAACAATGAAAAATGGTGTTAAAGAGTCCTAAAAACACATACAATTATTCAACATGTATATCTACATCTAAATACCTTAGTGATAGGCCAATATAGTTAAGAACGCAATCCTACTCATAGAACTTAGTGCCACCTTCAAACCCATTTGAGATATTTTAACCAATTAGATGGTCAAGGAGAGGAGTGTGAGGGGTTTTAAGACCCAAAAATGAATATACAAGTGCCAGGAGGTGAGGAAATTGATTAGAATGCCTTCAAACCGTGATTGAAACTAGTCAACTTACACATAGGTAGTTTTAAGGCCATATTTAAGTGCTCACCTACTCCACCACATGCACACTTAGAGATGAAGATTCTATGGAAGTTTAAGTATACCTATGTAATAAATACTCATGAAATACTTATTAGCATTAGGGGGAAGGTATTTATGAATGAATGTTAAGAAGTTAAGTTAGAAAATGGCTTGAAGACTACCCTAGTGTAACTTTATAATGTCCATATCTTCATCCACCCCTATCATGGGAACCCAACCCATTCATGGAAATTGATTAGGTTAATACCCTTAATATCCATAGAATTTTTTCTAGACTTTTATTCCCATATAGTAATAACTATCCTTAAGACTCATGAGTGCTCTTAAACCTCCGTAAAACCCTAGGAAGACCCAATCTTAGAAAAATTGATGTTTTGATACCCTAACATCCTAAAATGGTATAAAAAACTCATATAAGGTCAAGTAAACTTAGAGGATAATATGATCATGGGTTTTATTTATATATACATCATACAAAATGCTTAGAAATATATAATTTATCAAGGAAATGAGCATAAAAGAGGGTAAATGATAATATATAATGGTTTCAACACTTGGAATAGATGATTTTGGACTTTATTCAACTCCTCAAGTCGTAATATGCCCAAAAATTTAGCTGGAGAGGTCTCTATAAGAGCATTTAAAACTACTAGTCTGCCAATGCTTGAGGAAGGTGAACTAGTTAACAAGGAAGAGTGGGATTTCAAGTACTTAATGATGGTTTAATCCTATATCATGGTATAATATATTGTTTTAGGAATGCATATCATGTTTTCATAGGTTCTCAAGCTCTCTTATAGGTATTTCATGGCTACCTATTGCAAACAATTAGGCTACTAGGCCTAATTGGCCTAGTAAACCTATTAAGTCATAGAGGGGATAAGGAAGAAATTAATGTAGAGTATAATGTCATTAATAAATCATTAAATGGTAAAATAATTCAATTTCCAGACCATTATACAATCTGGAGGTATTTTTAAGGCTTGGTTCACATACACAAGGGCTAATATGTTGCTCAATACCTCTTAGGAGGCCTAATTACAACCATGTACACTACATAACTACCATTTGGAGGGGTGAAAGACTATTTTTAGTAGGTTAAATCATTTCAAAAACATAATTGAATTTGAATTAACCCCCATTTCCTCATTTTCAATGCCAAAAGGATCCTTAAAGGAGCATCAACACATGGAGAAGGTTAAAGAGAGACTACTTGTAACTGATGTAACTTCCATTTGGAGTGGACTTTGGTCATTCATCAGCCATCATTAAATTTTCCATTCCATTTTCTCCTTCTTCTCTACAAATTTATTTTATATGTTTTAGTATTTTAACATTGGATTATATCCTTTAGGTTGGTATGAGGAGACTCTACCAGTAATTGTACTTGTGCACCTCTTAAATGATGAATAAAGTATCTTAAATCTTATTCATGATCTATAATTTGTATTTCCATGCTTGTATTTATATTCAATAGTGGTATGGTATTCCATTTTATAGGTCCAAGTTACACCTAGGTATTAAAAAAAAATTTGGTAGGTTATCTAGTGTGTTGTGAGGTTGATAGCTTAGATTTAGAGTGGAAATCAAATTTCAAGTGCCTTGAAACATACCTTCTTCTCTTGACCCTCTCACTTTATTCATTAAACTGACCTCTAGATGAAATATTGTTGCCCATAAATCATTTAAGATAGCCTCTTATATCTATGCATTATCTATTAGTGTGTTAAGAGTCCAAGTTGATAGAGTGGATGGAATTGTCACCATGGTGCATCACCACGTTATAGTAGGATTTCAATTATCCAATATTATTTACTATTTTCATCCCCATAGAGTTTATATCTCAAAGATAACATTGAAATGGGAAAATCAAGGGATATATCTCCTTAAAATATATAGGTTTGACCTATAATTAGGTAACCCATAGCCTAAGGTCATTCCCATGTTGGATTAGGTTTGAGGTTTGGACTTAAACACTCCTCTCCTCAGCTAAGGTACAACCTAGAAATTCCAAAATAAACTACATTAGTTTGGTATCATAGTTCATATTATAATTTTGGGAGATAATTAAAATAGGTTAAATAATTAAGTTAAAGATTTATAGAGGATCACAAATTGAAATCTTGTGATAATAGTTTCACAGTGGAGATAATGTCTATGTAGGTTTATGATATAGGAACACAAAAATAGGTAGAGTGGAGAGATGCATATTGTGGAATAACTTGCATAGTGGCCAAGTTGTGAAAGGAAGGTGTCAAGGAAATCATATAAGTGGAAGGCGTTGCTAAGGTGAAGAACTAACATATTGAAAATAAGAGTTAATTAATGTACCAAATAAATAAATGGTGAATAATTGATAGAATTAAAATAGGAGGTATTACATCATAGAAGATAGAATCGGTGAAGTATCCATATATTTATAAATGTGAGGTAGTCAGTGGATGGAGAAGAACACAAATTCCAAATAAATCACATTAAGTAGAAGGTGTAAAAAATATTTTTTTCTCTCCATCACATGTAGATGGTTAGATAGTAAGGTGTGAGGAAGGTGGATCAATAGATATCTAGGAAGAGATGTGGCCTAATGTTGTATATCTAAAGGATGATTTAAGAGACAAATTATTGAGTGGACATGATATAAAAAGGGAAATCACATGAGGATAAGATGGCTATGGGGTTTAATAATCTCATAGATTAAAGATGACTTTGCAAAGGGAATAATTACATGGAGAAGCTAATAAAGGTAGAGGAACAACTAGAAGTTGAAGAGCCTATGTTATGTGGGATATATGTCCCTAATTAATTGATCTAATAGTTGTCAGACTTAGAACAATGTTTAGATACCTATATTTGATACAAGCCTTATTTCAAAATAATTTTAAGAATCTAATATATATATATATATATATATATATATATATATATATCAAACTATGAACTAAGTACTAAGTACTCAATAGCCTATTTATTTTGATCTTTTGATTGTATTACTAATTCTATTTAGATGCTTAATCCCTTTACCCTATCATGACCGACTCCATATATCATGTTAAAGAGATCATTGGTCTTCCTCATTTCCCTTGGAGTCTTTTAAGATTTGGGATAGTTCCAATATTTGTGATTAGTATCAACTTTCAGTATTGATTGGAAATACAAGATGTAAAGCATGTCTTGTTTTAAATATTTTGGGTACATTTTACTTTATTACCATTTTGGAAATATTTTATCTTATTTTCTTGGATTTAATGCACCACTAGGTCATTAATTTAATATATTAATATATATAAAGCTATTATAAGGTATTTAGCACATTATTTTCTTAAGAGATATAAAATATTACATATTACACCTACATAATTGTTATATTTAAATCTCAAGTTTATAAATTTCAATTCATATGTGCATGATTGTACCAAGGGGAAAATAAGAGAAGGAACGTCTAAGTTTGTATACACTATTACACACAAAAATTAATGGGAGAAATACATTAGAGTTTGAGTCCTATTTGGAGCATTGAAAAGGTAGTGTAGTTCTTGGTATATCAATTTGGATTAATAAATGTTAGTCTAACTCAACCCTTTTTCCTAACACCCCCATTAGATAAATTAACGGCTATGTAGAATCAGGATTTAAATGTGAAGGCTTTGAATGCAGAAAGGGAGTGAAAATTAGATTTGATTTAATAAAAAAATTGAATCTATGTATCAATAAATTTGTCCCATAATCAATATTTATTTAACTAATTATGTTTTAGTGTGAAAATTTGTTAAAAGACAAATGTGAGATTTTCAATCAACAGTATTGGGAAAGAGTTCCTCTACTATTAGTAGGTAGAGATACCTTTATTTAAAACCAAAAATATTTTTGAAAATAGACTAAAGATAATAAAAATGGTGTTCTTCATGGGGTTTGTACTTATAACCCAAAAGCATAAAAAGGTAGTAGAAAGGAAAATGGAAGAACAATATGAAAAATATGTATAGAAAGATTAAAAAATTAGAAAACT
Source organism: Torreya grandis (assembly GCA_037957365.1). Lineage (NCBI taxonomy): Eukaryota > Viridiplantae > Streptophyta > Pinopsida > Cupressales > Taxaceae > Torreya > Torreya grandis. The sequence goes on along the minus strand of JARHVA010001973.1, from coordinate 1,245,708 downwards.
TAGAAAGTTAAACTCAGAAACTTACTAAAGTTGTCAAAGGAAAAGGTGATCTTACTAAAAGGAAATATCTTTAATTCAATGGGTAAAACATATTTCATGTGTTCATATGGACACATAACTTACACCAAACTAAAAACCCATTGATTGAAATAAGAATATGATAATTATTTTTTATTTCTTTACAAAAATGAATAAAACTATTATTTTTAATCCACCAAGAATTTGTTATTGTAAAAATAACAAATGTAGGTTGAAAGAGGAAACACTACAATGAAATTTCTTTGACTTTATTAATTAACAAAAATTAAAATGATATTTTGAAAGCAAACATTTGAATACATGTAGATTATATGTATGTACATTATCTAATCATAAATTATGAACATAAATTTTTCAAAATTCCTATTTGTATTGATATTTTTTGAGATGTAAATACAATCTCCTCCTTCAATAGTCTCTAGAAAAGTTTAATTATCAAAAATCCCTTACATTGAGCCCCAAACTTGTATTTATAGTTTGGAATGGGTGATTACATTACAAAACCACCTTTTTTTATTTGTAAGAACTTGAAAAAACACATTAGCTAATTCACACAACTTATTATTTATAAAAACACATTAAGCAAATTGTATAACTTAAACAAAGTGCATTGGTGTTTTTGCACTTATAAAAGTGCATTGGAAAATTTGCATGACTCAAAACTTGAAAAAAGGAATTAGTACATTTGCATGATATACAAAGTATGAATTAACTATTAAAAAATTTTCAATTTGAAAATTACAAGAATGACCTAGAATTACAAGTATGGTAATGATAAAAATCTATTAAAAAATTATTTTTCTTCTTTATCTTCACTGAGAATAACTTCAATCTTTTACTTCATTGGTGAATTCTTCTTATTTTATTAATTAAATTTATACAAGGTTTCTCTAACTTTTTCTTCATAGGACTATCTAAATACATGAATGATATTTCTATTTCACAATACATATCTATAATTTTTTGTGATGTCCATTGAAGTCTTTTTAACATAGAATCAAAATTTTCCAAGTTATTCTGATATTTGATCAAATTACAAATGGATTCATAGTTTAATGCATAGTTTTAAGTTAATATCTCTTCAAAATTATTCTTGAATTGTTGAATGATGATGTCTTCAGTGATGACTTTCTTATCATCATCCATAAATATACAATTCAATTTCCAATTCTTCTTTGTTGAATAATTTTCTCAAACCATTATTTAGTTGCCCTGTCCATATGTCCAATTTCATCTACAATGTTGAGTGTCTTTATATGGGTGATTTTTGGTACAATAGAGGAGGATGAAGATTGAATTGGCTTGATCAACTTTTGTAGTACTGATGTCAACTACTCAGCTTTTTCCTTGAGCTTATATTTGGTCATCTTATCACGATCCATCTTTTTAAACAAGCTACTAATTATCAATTAGACATTTTATTTCATTCCTTCCTTAGTTGCTTTCCCCAAATTTAATTTTGAGATCTGATACTTTGAATCACAAACACTATATTTTTTATTTTTTATAAGAGGAACTTCTACTTCTAAATATCTATCTCCCTTATCATATATGATTATTTTTGACACTGTATTAGGCTTCTTCATTCTTTGTGAAGGGAGAATTACCAAACCACTCAAATCAATCTCTTCAATATTAATAGTTTTCTTTTTTTTTTATTACATTTAACCAGTTAAGAATCTATAAACTGGGAGGATGTTGTTTTAAGATACTAAAATCATATTTAATTTGAGTCTTAGGAAGAGATGGGGGATTTTTCAATCTTTGGGTCTCTTATAATGTAAATTCACCTTTTATTTTTGAATTATCTTTTAGAGATTTGGGTGAAAGTGAAAAAGGCAATGTTAAAACTCCAAACTAAACCCTTAGGATAATAGGGTTCAAACCTCTCTATGTTTTGGGAAACATGGGATTGGTCCAAAGGTTGTGGGTGACCTATAGGAGGACCAAACATCTAGTTTATGTGCCTAGCTCCCCTGGTGCATCAATTTGAGATCACTTCCTATGACCTACTAATTTTTTGGGGTGAAAAGAGATAGATAAATGCATAAAATAAATCTAACCTAATGAGGTGATGCACTAATATTGATCTATCCACTCTAACTGATCTTTAATCAACACTTTGTTAACTAAGTGAGAAATAATAATTGAAATAAGTTTCCAAATAAACTCCTAAACATAAGTACTTTATCTGAAGGCTATGGTTAATGTATTTAACTTGAAGGTAATGGATAAGAGGTCTATTTAAGGCACTATCAACTAGATTACTCTTCAAAATAATTACCAACACTTTGGGCACATCATATGACCTACATAGAATGGTATATTAGAAAATAGGTGAGGAAAATGACCTAAAAATGAGAATGGAACTTCAAACTTATGTAAATCAATAAATAGATACACACTAATGCTAGCAAAGAAACCTGAAAATAGTCCTCTATTGATTCAAAGAGGCTTTCAAGATACAATTTAGGCAGAGTTTCCTCATACCTAGCCAAGGGATAGATAAAATATCATAAGAGAGTAAATTTATAGAAGAATGAATAAGAGTTAGAGATAATGTGGCATGTAAATAATATGAGTATGTCATGAATAACCACAATCCCTTCAATTGGTAGTTACAAGCATCATCCACAATTTTCCATGCATTACCTTATTGGTGAGTGGCCTTTAATGAGCATTTTTGGGAATTGAAGTATATTTTTAGCCAAGTTCAATGTCTTATATGGGAAGTACATGCCAACATGGTAAATTACATCTCCTCATGATAATTATAAAGCATCAAAGTGGTTAAATTAGGTACCCCTCCATGAAGCATTTAGTAGACACCTCTTTCTTACGTGGAAACATGATTTGTAAAGCTACCACAACCTTCATGGTGGATAGTAAATGGGTCTTCTCACCTCATGATTTAGTTAAAAAAATTTCATGACCATGTATTTATTCCATAGTATCCCTCTATGCCCATGAACATCCTCCTTTATTGATTAATTAGGTTTATTAGATAAGTAGCTTAATCTCTTAACTGCTCTCTATTTGGATGGATATAAGGATTGAATGAAACCTTAAATATGATTGAGTGAGATTTTTTCAATCTTGAACCAACATAATATACCAAAACTTAGGCTTTTAAATAATTTCACACTTGAAACTCTACCTTACTTAGATGACTAGGTCACCTTCCTTTAGCACATCTAGACTACCTATTTGGCATAGACCTATATGATTATTTCTAGGTAAAATCGTGAGTGTTTCATGATTTGAGAAGGTGAAATATATTTCACAATATCTTATTAAATTATTTTCAACCTTTGAATAAGTACCACACCTTGGATTTATCCTTAAACCTTACCAAAATAGTGTTTTTAAGAGGTCCATACAACTATCCATACAAATTAATCCCATGGATGGGATCTCTTGAGAGTGAAATATGATATCCAAGTGTTTACCAGTCCATTCCAAATAACTTATATGTGAATCCTTCAATATCTTCTCAATTAAGTCATTATTAGGGTTTTAGGGAGGTTTAAGGGGGTTTGGGTTCTTGGCAATGGTTCATAAAGGTTAGGCCCCTAACATATGAATTAATTCCACTAATATCTTATATATAATTCCCCTCAACTCTCCCAAAGTTATTATCTCCACATGTAACTATTCTATATAATTATGAACTTATCAAGTTGATCCTATGGTGAGAATTATACATTTTGTGCACCCATAAGGCAATTTTGAGCCACAGTGACCAATTTTGACCCTTTATCTACAAACCACTATTTATTACATGTATAAACTCCTTAAAAAACATCTCCATGGTGGCTTGAGGTGTTATCCAACTCCCTTTTGTCCTCTATTCCAAATTTTAAGTAGAATTGCCTTAAAAGAGGTGTTAGAACAACATACCTAAAGGTAGATTTGTTGCATATTGAATCAAAACTAAATATATGAGTTACTTTATCACCCTTGATATTTTTAAATCCAAATCTTCGGGCCATTAGATCATATTTGATGGCTTGGGTGAGACACTTACTTCTCCTTTATGGATACACAGTCCCCTAACTAGGCACATGGACATGTCTGTAAGTGACTATCAAACATGGAGGCCCATATATGTGGCCAATATGAAAATTTTTGAGACCTATATATACCTCTCCCTCCTAAAAAAAACATAATATTTGCATACTTCTTCCACTTTCTTGTATACATGCTTAGATAAGCTCTTTTAATCATGATTCATACATTACACACCTTACACATGCCAACCAGTAGATAATTTGGGTGATTAGGTGACCTTTGGAGACAATTAAGACTATTTAATATCCCAAATATCTCATTTAGAATCAATTATGGGTGAAATTTCCTCATCAAGTCTTAATAAGGGTTTAGAGAGGGTTTTGGAGGTCTACCATCTTAATGATGGTTCATAGAGTATAGGCCTCCAATCCAAAACATTTTAACATGTATATATATACCATATACCCCTTAAAATATCCATAATATATCTTTGTCCCATGTAAACTATACATTGAGACATGAGTGAAAAAATTTGGCCTTTGAGCTCTTTACAAACATTTTGGGTGGGTTGACAATCTTAATTATTGTTTATAGAGTTAGGCTCCTAAATCCCACTCTTTCCTCCATGGGTCTTGAGTGAATAGGAGTTCCCAATTCCCCCCAAGAGAACAAAATTTGAGTCTTCATTGTATGTGATGTATGACTGTCTAAATTGGTAGCTCAACATGGTAGCTTAACACAATAGAGCTGAGAGGGTGTTAACACTAAATTTGGCTATTTCCTTGTGTTCCTTTGTTCCAAACACATCCTTCAAGACCTATATCAACATCACACACCTTCTCATGGATCTAAGTCTACTTTGGGGTTTTTGATCTACTACTGAGGGGGAGGTTGGGTCTTGAGACCTAAGTGTGTCTTTAGGCCTTATGTATTATACTAGATTTGGAACCTCAACTCATTTATAGGTGTATTTTTAGCCTTAATTCTAATATAGGACCCTTATCTACATTATTTTCTCCTTTTTCATATGATCTCAACTAACCTAATCACCATCTTAGGTATTCTTCCTCTTAAGTCTTCCCCAAATGTCATTGACCAACCTAAATGCTTGATTTAGTTATGTTTAAAGGCTTAGATAGTTTATTTTGGATCTCTATAATGATATAATTATGGATCAGGAGACATATTCTTAATATCTGATCACAACATTTGAGGTTTGGCCTCCACTTTCTCTACCAATTAACACTTATCTACATAGTCACACACTGAAGTCTATGTGTCCTTAGTTTCTAGCCCAGAGTAGGAAGCTCTATTGCTTAGTCACATCATCATGTGAGATCTTATGTGATATATGTGTCATCATCACCCTAAGTTTCCCATTTAAATTTTCATTGATATTTCCATTCACATTAGTTATACACTCCAAAGTGACTAAGTAAACCTAGATCAATGTACATGCCTGAGTCAATTTGCTCAATCATTCCTTAAAAATATTTGTCATTGGAATCATGATTTATATGATCTAACCACCATCTTGGTCTGATTTCTCCCCTTATCTGAATACACCATTTCATTTTCAAGGTTAGGGATAGACTACCTACACTCCTATAGGTAGTGGTTTAGATATGTTGACTATCAATGGTGTTTAAGAAGGCTCTTGAGCTAGAAGAGTGCTTCCATTTTTATGTTTGAAATCTTAGTGGCCTTCCTTGAATCCAAATAATATCCATTATAGATATCAATCTCTAAAATATATGTCCATTCTTTGTATTTTGAGACTTAGCTTCATATGTTGGTCTTCAAAACCTTTGAGGTCTAGTTTTGAGCTATCTTCGTGTAGGTGGCCATTCTACTTTCTCAACATGACTGACACCTAGATATGCCCTTTTCTCATAGTCTTAATATATTTGCATGGTTATATAAAAAAATTGGCCTATATCTCATTACTTAAGATTGGGTATAAGGGTTTGAGCTTATAGGTAGTAATCATAGGGCTTATGGAGATTTGACATGGAACTCGGAGCCTATTTTGACATGAATTTATTAAATGAAACCATTAGATAGAAAAGGTTCCATGGGAGGTATATATGGATTGTTAATTCATTATTTATATGACATATTAAGACCTTATGTGCTCCTACTCACATAATAAATAGGTCATAACATTTTGTTTTCATCAATTAGAATTATGGAGTGAGAAATGGAAACCTAGGATTCTATGAAAACCTTAACTTCTGCTAATGAACCTTAAACTCTACCAAACAAGTGTATGAAGGTATTGGGGATATATTTTATGGTTCCTTACCTATGAGATACATAATTTAGTTTATTTATTATGATAATGGGGTTATTATACTTGAATATAACATTGTTTCTTACTCCATTATTCTAATGACCTCTAATAGCCATCACCATGCAACACTTAGTCCATGTTTGTACTGAAGATCAAATATCTATCATACTCATTTTAAAGTATCATTTTGAGAGAGATAAAAATAAAAATTACTACTCCAATTGAGCCAAGAATATATTAACAGCTTAAATAAACAATCATCAAACTTTAAACCACTATTCATTCTTAGATATGTGCATTGGAGGCGCTTCCTCTTCAAGGAAATATTGGTTGTAGTCTAAAATTTATGATAACTTGGGTGTTTATTTCTCCCATAGGATCATACATGTGAACTAGGGGTGGATGATGAAATGGAAGGACCTTGAGGACCTTTAGAAGACATGTATAATAATTGGTGTCATCAATCCGGCCAAAACTACACTGAAACCATTTCATTCTTGACCTTATGTGGATGTAGAAGGATAGTCTAATGACCTTGAGTTCTTAATGTTTCTACATAAAGTATAGGGGATCAATATATAAATTAACTCATAGGATTGGAATGACATTATACCCCCTTCCTCTATTTAAGAGTTGAATTTACCATCTTATTTCTCCTATCCATACTAAACAAGATCTTGACTGGTTATCCAAGGCCACCAAAGAGCTTGATGGAAGAAATAAATTTATTTTTGGCTCTTCTTGGATTAAAATACCTGTAATCACTCACTTTATGTCTATACTAACTCTCCTCTACATATCCTTGACTCTATCTGACCATATATATATAGTATGTATCCATACTTGCTTGAAAACTCTTGCAAAACACTAGTTTCATGCATTTTCTTAGATTTTTAGACCTTAAATCATTATTAGTGGGAAGGAGGATATAAAATAGGGTTAAAATGAATTTCAAACCATGAATTATGTATGGGTAGTTGAAGAGTCATTGTTTCCCATGTGTAGGCCCCTTTAGTGGTAAATAAAATCCTTTAACTTACGAAAATACATCCTTAACATATGAAATATTTTGATCATGGAATTATGGAGTTCATGGAGGCCTTTGAAGGTGTTATTTATTATTTTAATGGTGTTTTGGGGTTAAACTAGTATCACATTATGGTCAAACACCCCCTTTTAATGAAATAAATGTGATCCTAAGTGAAGGTCCAAAATAAGGTGACCTTAATATCAATTAAAGGACCTTAAAACATACTAATGACCCAAAAAAATTTACTCCATATTTGTTATAACACCTTTAACCCATCTAATCTTACCATATTATGTAGGCTTTCATCATACTAGATGGTTTCATGATAGGGTATAAGGTGTAACATTTGGTCATATTCCATATGAGTAAATTTAGATTATTAGGAACATTATAAGGCTTATTATGGACTACTAAACATACCTATAAAAATGAGAGCACTTGACACAAACTCAAACAAGGTGAGTAGATGTCCACCATGGTGTTCCTCAACATGACAAAACACTTGAACCTACTACCTTGATATGATAACTAGTGATCCTCCTTTGTGGATGTGCCCTAACACTTCAAGACATATGAGAAGGGTGACCATAGGTGAGATTGATTTTATAATACATAGGTTTATTCATTTCTAGGCCTAAGGGCATAAATAAGTCAATAATACTAATGAATCTAAAGGCTTGACCTATTTATTAGGAAAGAGGACCTAAGATCTTGTACATATCACTCATGCCTAGGTGAAGAATCTTTGATTGAACTAACACCTCATGATATATACATTATATACCTCAAATATTTTAAAAATCTCTATAAGACACACAATAATAAATAAGAGCACAATAAAGACACACAATATAAAACAACAAGAACATAACCAAATAAGTAATTAACAAAGCATGTGCTACAACACTTAAAAGAAGGAAAACTAAAATAATATGTATAAATATGATTATATAAGAACACCTAATTGACAAGGACAAGGAGTTCCTCACCACTTAGTTTAGACAATTGGAAGGCATTATTCTCTTTACATCTGGGAATAACATATGGTCCACTCTAAAGACTATCAAACTTTGAATGCTTACTTGGCTTGGCACGGTCTTCATTCCACTTGAGAACAATATCACCTTTTTGGAAGGTGTTTGAAGAGTCTCTCTTGAATTGATATTTATTAGACCACATGACTTGCATATAATCATCCCTTGTCTCTTATAGCTCCCTTAATTAATTAATTCTCACCTCCATTACATCATTATCCATGATTTCAATTTGGTGTGTAAGTTCCAAGGCTAGAAGTTCAAGTGATATGGCCAACCTTGCCTCTTTTTCATAGACAAGAAGATAAGATAAATGTCTAGTATCCATCTTGGGAGTGATCTTACCTACCCATAAGGCTATCCTTAGCTTGGTATGCCACTCCCTTTAGTTGTCCTCCATTGTTCTTCTTATGATTCTAATTAAATTCTTATTGGTAAATTCTTATTGGTAGACTATACAAGTCCATTACCTTACAGATAGTAATTAGATGGAGAAATGATGTAGATTACATGGTTAAGGGCCCACTCACTACTCATTTCACTACTGAAGGATAGTGAATTGTATAATATGATGGTGGAGGGGACCCCAAATTCGGTCACTAGGCTATCATAGAACTCCAAAACTAAGTTATCATTTTCCTTCTTAAGTGTAACTGCCTCCACCCACCTGGTAAAGTAATCATTAATAATTAAAAACCACTTATTTCCTACATTATATGGGTATGATTCATACCTACAAATTTTAGGCCCCACTTCATGAAGGGATACTCTACTTGAATAGGTTTGAGAGGTAAGGCAGCTAGTCTTTATTTGCCTATAAACATAGTATATTTTTGGCACTGTACTGACCTAAGCATGAAATTCCTTGAATAAACTTGGAAAAAAATATCCTACCATTATGATCCTTGATATTATGTTCTTGGATACAAAGTGTCCTCCTATAGGCCCATCATCAAACTGGTCTAGGAGCTTGTCATTTTGACTAGTTTTTACACACCTTAAGAGCATGCCATGAAAGTATTTTTTTAAGATCACACCATTAATCAAGAGATAAGGAATATATTTTATTCCAAAGTATATCCTTCTTGTCCTATTTATATATATATATATATATATATATAATAAATTCTCTTGTTTGGAGGAATATCACCATGCCTTGAGTCCAGCGAGAAGGAGATGTAGGTACAACTGCTTGTTGATCACTTGACATTATTAAAACCACTTCCTTGTCCTCCTTCACATCTATTAAAATTTTTTCACAAAGTCCTCTACCCCTAGCCAACCTTCTAACCTTGACTTATATGTCATATTCTATGTAATTGGTCACCCAACCAACTCTCTTTTCCCTCAAGTCTCTATTAAGGATGAAGTCCTTAATGTTATGGTGGACCAACATAACAAATATTTTGTTGTTAGACACCATGTGTTTGAACCTATTGAGACTAATCATGACTGAAATTACATGTTTTTCAAAAAAAAGTATACCTCTCTTCATACCCCTCCAATACTTGGATAATTAAGGCTATGGGTTGCTCAAAGCCCTCATTGTTATACTGAATAAGCATGGCATAAATAGTTTCATTTTTAGTAAAGGCATAAGAGAAGAAATACCTTGAAAAATTAGGGTTGAAGAGGGTGGGATCTTGGGCAATGTCCTTATTGATGGATTTCAAGTTTATTTTACCTTCCTTAGTCCATGAAAATTCTTTGTTTTTCTTGAGCATGTATGTTATAGGCCTTACCAATTATGCAAATATGGGTATGAACCTTTTGATAAAGTTAATTTTACCCAAAAACCCTACAATACTTTATTATGTTTGGGTTTTGATAAGGCAAATATTACACTTATCCTCTCAAGGTTTATAAAGAGGACTTCTTTTGACAAAACATTCCCTAGAAGACTGCCCTCTTGGACTACAAATATATACTTTTTGGGGTTCAAGGAGACCCCATACTACCTGTACCTATCAAACACTATCCTCAATTATGTCAAATGATCTTTGGGATCCTTGTAAAATACTATGATGTTATCAAGGTAGATGAGCCCCATCTCATTGATAAGTGTTTTTAAGGATACATCCATTTCCATTTAGAATTTGGACCCTACATTGGATAGTCTAAAGGGCATCTTCTTGTAAGCATAAGTACCCCCACTTGGTTGTGAAGGTAGTCTTGTGTTGATACTCCTCCCCAACTAACACATAATTATACCTTGAGTATCCATTAAGAAAGGATAACTTTTGTGAACCTACCACCTTTTGAATAATTTTATCCATAGATGGTAAAGGGTAGTGGTATCTTAATGACACCTTGTTCAGATCCCTAAAATCTACACATAACCTTATTTGCCCATTATTCTTCCTCACAGGCACAAGATTAGTTACCCATGAAGAGTGTTTGATGGGGAAGATGATGTTATATTTAATGAGCTTGGTCAAATCCTTCATAAATATCTTAATCTTGGGTTTAATTAGTCTTTGTTGTTGTCTCATAGGCTTAGCACTTGATTCCAAATCTATGGTATGTTGAGCCAAACTAGGGTCAAACCACTTCAACTCATGATACTCCCAAGAAATTATGTTTTAAAACTCTTGGAATAACTCTATGAAGGTTTCCTTCTCCTCCTTGGTGTTCACTTTTCCTCATTTAAGCAACCTATCTTTGAAAATGTTGACCTTCTCATAGTGCTCTTATTTTGTGGATATGCTAACTTTGTCTTTCCTTATCTTATCATCTTCATTAAATATATTTTCCAATGTTACTAATCCCTTACGTAACTTGTTTATCCTCAATTGGATAATATGGTCCCCATACGACTGTTATAATATGCCTTAGTTCCTTCAGTAAAATTTTGCCTCCTGCTACAAGAAACAAGCAATTTTATTGTCATTTTCTAACACTTGTCAGCTCACCTCATTATCAAGGACTAAAGGTATGCATACTACCTTGATATGAGATTTATACTTGATTTCATTGACCCCACTTGTAATATCATACTGGGTTCTTATGGCTACCAACTATTTTACATGTTTATTAGCCTCCCTTAGGATGGAATGAATGTCAAAGGCCTAATTTTTTTCCAAGAGGTCCCAATCCCTATGTTTTTATGCCTTCAAGAGTGGATTCTTGACTACATTCTTCCCTCTAACCTGATTCAATACTAACTCACTATCTCCCATGGATTGTATGAGCTTTATGCCTCTCCTTCTTTCCCATTATATCCCATGGAGGAGGGCATTATACTCTATTATGTTACAAGTACAATTGAATTGAAACCTTAGGGTAGAAAAGTACCTTTATTTGGAATGAAAGATAAGGATGACAACTATCCCAATTCAATTCTTGGATCTAGAGTCATCAAGTAATAAATGTTGTACCCCTAGATGATCTTGTCTTAGATTACTAAGAGATGGTATGATATCCCCTTCTTATTACATATAATATACACCTAAACCTACCTCTTCAATGCTTTTGTATGGATCATAACCATGGTTGTCTGCTTCCCATTCATCAAGAAGAAAATTTGATATACCTTCAAATGGTTCCATGGACTCTTGGTCATTGGGGTGTTCATACTCATCTATGATAATTAAACTAACATTATAAAAGTTAGGCATGTAAGGATCTAAATGGAACCTATAAATAGGCTTAGACCTTATGGTTCCCTTTGTTCTATACCTAGTCCTAAAAATCATATAAGAGTAGTCAAAAGAGAGATAAACCCTTACCTTAGTAGTTAAATCCCTCGAAAAACATAAGGTAAAGGAGGGAGGTAAACTACTATCATATCTTTAAATATAGTGAAATTAGGACAAATAACCAAGATAATTTTCATATCCTTAAGGACACCAATAGTCTTAGTGGGAGACCCATCTAGCTATAAGACCCATTTAGCATTAAGCTCGTACTTTATCCCCAATTTATTTGTTATAGACTTACACATGATAAAAGTGTTATCCCCATTATCTATCATATATTTCTATATTATGGATTCACTTATAATGATAGAGAGGTAGAAAGGAAAGACTTGATTATCTTGGGTGTTTGGGACTTATGAGACTGATTGGTATTGGCTAGGATTATACCCACTCTTTTTTCCTGATTTTCCAAGATGTGGAGTTTGGATAGCTCTTCTTGGAGGAGATATTTTTCCTTGGAATGAGCAAGGTATCCAACATATGGATTTTAATATGGTCCTTATTCATCTGATCCACAATGTTAATATGAGAATTGGTAGTCCTTGACTGTAACTTAGGAGTAGCAGCACCACTTAGCATTTGTGTAAATTGAGGTATGAATGGACCTTTATGATTTTGTCCTCTTTCATCTTGAATATTGTGAATTGGTGTAGTCTTAAGAGCTGCACCTTGTTTGGTATCCTCTTGAGGTGATTGAGATGGTGGAGTAGATGCTCTTCCAACTTTTAGGTCATCACTAACTACCCTTATTCAATCTTGAATTTTGTGAGTTGGTAGAGTCTTAGGAGATGCACCTTGTTGAGTAGTCATTTGATGTGGTTGAGATGGTGGAGGGGCTTCTCTTCCAACTTATAAGTTATCACATCTACCCTTATTTTATCCCTTTTATGGGATGAAATTGGACTATCTAGTTTAGCTTCTCTTCCAATTTGATTGGTTGCAACCTACTCAATAGAATGCTCCCCTTCTTTGAAGTTAAAAATGCAGTCTCATATGGTGCCTTACTTCCACTTATTCCTTATTTTTATGGCATCTCAACTTGAGTCATGAAGGGAGTGTCTCCATGTTGCATAGAAGGACCTTATTTATATTGTATATAAGTTTGACTATCATATGTTATAGAGGCCTAATTTTGATGCATGAAAGAAGCTTGGTAAACATCTCCACTTAGACTGATTGACATTTCATGTGACTTCCCCCATTGAGTAGGCCATTGACACTCTTGATAATAGTTATTTTGAGTTGTAACTAATGCTCTAGAGGTGATAGCATAATTGGGGTTATATCTATTATAGGGCCTTACTTGACTGATCTACCCTTGGCCCTATTGGTTAGGCTGATATGGAGGTCTATTGTACTGATAGGGATGATAAGGGGCTTGATAAGGTGCTTGGTAAGGCCTATGAGGTAGAAATTTCTACCTTTCTAAGGCTACTATCTTTTTATTTTATTCTTGGATTAACCCTTTAATATTACCCAGCCTGTTTGCTTGATTGTTATCTGCCTAATCATGATTGATTAGTGATAATAAGGGGAAAATGGTAGGCATAAGGGGGTTGTATATCTAGGAACAAAGGCATTATGGGCATTAGATTAAGCTTATTTACTTAGATTATAAAATTTTCTTCCCTTATGTCTCCTCATAGGCATCTAATAGAGTGTTCCCTCCCATGGATTGTATCATGACTACCACATCAGAATTAAAGGATCTTAAGTATTACAAGAAGGAATAATTGGGAGTGGGATTGAATACTATAGGGATCATATCCTAGGTTTTTTGCAACCTATAATTAAAATATACCATAAAATCTTAGGGATCCTATGGTGATTTGCTCTACTAAATATAAATGATCACTCCTATGCTCAAAGTATTTGTAAAGGTGATCCCTAAATTCATCTTAGGTATTGATAGAAGTAGGTGTTAAGCTACAATACCATTGAAGTGCCTTACTCTTCAATAAAGGGGCCAATAACCTCATAGCCACATTCTCTTGGGTCACATTGTGAATTGATCATAAATTATCTATGTCTACAATATGTTCTATAGGGGTGGTTAAGTTTTCTATTGTGAAATAAGGAGGATCTTGAGGGTAGTAATAGGTATGTCATCAAATTAGTTCAAATTTAAAGGGATAAAACCATTAAAATGCATAAAATATTGATATCTAGGCCTAGCCATTGGAGGTGTATGGGTTGTAGTAGTGTTTTCTTGAATAAGATTAGGAGAATTAGGGGATGTAGGATTAGGATTAGACCTAAGGTATCTCTTTATCCTAGAAAAATCCAAAGATAAATCAATAAATTTAACTTCCTTACATTGTGATGAATACCTTATGACCACTTTTGGCATGAAACTTGACTACAAATTTATCATTTAAGTGATTAAATCTATTTGATGTCATCCAAGTCATTAAGTGCATGCTCCAACTCACTTTAAGTTTGGTCCCACTAGGCATGTCAAAACTATTAACACTCTAAACTACACCCTTAGAGAAGATAGTTCATACCTCTCCAAGTTTTGGGCAACATGAGATTGGTCTAAAGGTTGTGGGTGACCTATAAGAGAAGCAAACCTATAATTTATGAGACTATCTCCCTTGGTGTATCAATTTTATCTCACTTCATAATACCTACCAATTTTTTGGGGTGAAAAGTGATAGATAAATGCATAAAATAAGCTTAACCTAATGAGGTGATCTACCAATATTGATCTATCCACTCTAATTAATATTCAATAAGCACTTTATGAATCAAGTGAGAACTAATAACTTAAATAAGTTTCTTAATGAGCTCCTAAACATAAATACTTCATGTGAAGGCTATGGTTAATGTATACAACTTGAAGTTAATGGATAATAGGTCTATTCAAGGCACTATCAACTATATTACTCTTTAACATAGCTACCAACCATCATATCAGTTAATGTTTTACAATTCTATGATAGAATTATGACCAAGTTTAGTGTTCCCTTAACCATTATATCAGATAATTCCTTGGCCTTAACTGGTGTTAAATTATGTTAGTAGACCCTTATACATGTCATCTATCTCAAATATTCCTCCAACTATTACCCATAGGGCAATGGGATAGCAGAGTCCACAAACAAAAATTTGATAAGGATCATTACGAATAACATGAAGGATAATCAAAGTGGATGACACACAAAGTTGAAGACTGCCTTATGGGTAGATAGAGTCACACCTAATAGGTATATGGGAACTCTCTTTACCATATTATTTATGGTAGAGAAGCAAAACTAACTTTTTCCCTTAAATTGCTAGCTTTAGAGATTGTACACCAAATTGAGCTCTTAGAAGATAATGCTAAGGAGGTAAGAATGAATTAGTTGAAATAGTTAAAGGAAATAAGGACAGTGCCATACATTCCATATGATCTATTCAACACCAAGTCAAGAAGTAATTTGATAAAAGAGATTCATCTAGGACCTTTCAATAAGGATACATAGTGCTTAAGTGGGATGAATACTATGTCAAACTAGACAAACACTCCAAATTTGATAGTATTTGGAGTGGGCCTTATATCATCACCATCTATAAGGAAAAAAATACTTTCCAATTATCTAAATTTAATGGTGAGGAAATTCCCATCCTTATCAATGGGATGTTCCTCAAGTTATGCTATTAGTTTTCATCATGTTCCTCTTGTACATAAGTAGTTAGTGTTTGTCTCATTCCTATAAGTGCTTCTACACATTCTTAGTTCTTTGTTTCTTTGTCTTATGGTTTTTTATTGTCTGTGTTATCTTTATTGTTTCTTCTTAGTTGTCCTTTTGTGTCTCATTGAGTTTTAAGGTATGTAATGTATTGATCAAAGTATATGTACAGTCAAAGGATAATTTTCTAATTTGAAAATAAGTCAAAGAAATCTAAGTTACCTTAACTAGTAGTCTAGTCAAGTCAGCTAAGTCACCATAAATTTTGACCACTTTATAGTCTTAAACCTAGATAGGGGCCAACCTTAAGTCTTGGAAGTCTTGATCCATTATTATTCTCCATCATGGTCATTCACCCTTATGAGGTTGGGTTATTTAAAGAGTTCACTATATTATCATATTGTAATATTTTTTGGTGATTCTCCTTACAACTTGTATCAAGTGTTTTCATAGTGATTGAATATGCATAAGGGCCCTTATGTCAGTTTGATGAACCTTCAACATTTAAATTGATATTTTTCCACAAAAATATCATTACATTTGATATCTTATGAGAGACCCCCTTTGTTTTTTATAAAATCCCTTGAAACCACCAAAATTCCATTTTTCCCCTTTGCATTTCAAACTTTGAAGCTCTGGATGCAATTTACAAATTTACAAATTTCTTTGTGGGTTCTAGATCTTGAAAATAAATTAACCTTCCAAAAGGAAGAATTTGGAACTTGGCATGCATTTTGAAAGTTTATAAACTTGAAAAATGCATGTAGAGCTCTAGATCCTACAAACCTTCTAAATGATGGAATGTATAACTTGACATTTATTTTGCAAGTTTGAAAACTTTCAAATTGCATGCCAAGCTTCAGATCCCATGAAGAATAAATACCCCTCCCATAGGATCTAGAAACTAAAGAGAAATTTTCAAAATTAAAAATTTCTTGGTTGTTTCCACCTTCTACCAAGTACCTAAATCATGGGATCTAAAATTTTGTGAGCAATTTGTAATTTGTAAAACTTGTAAAAGTCATCAAGGGTTTTGCCTTTTGTCATTCAAGCCATTTAACTAAAAAAATGTTGGACATACTTTTTTCACCCTAAGGTTTCACCACCTATCAACATTAAAGAGCATTAATTTTAGGGGTTATCCTATTTAAACTAGGAATTTTAAGGATTTTTATCTTCTATTAAAAATTTTATTTGATTTTTTAGCTTTGACAACTTTTGACATAAAAAAAAACCCTTGAGCTACATATAATAAAGTACCTATCATTTGAAGCCACATCTATAAATCTCAATTGCCACATAATTTTCACCTCTGCATGGTATTTCCCTTGTAATTTACACAATTTTACTATAGATTGAAACATTTTTCAAGATATTTCCATTTTACTATGAAAGTTTCAAGTCATTTTGATTATAGGGTGTTTGTTACTTGATTGGTCATTTTTTATGGTGTTATGGTAATAGTAGTTTCATGGTGTTGTTATTGTCTTCAAGGTTGTATTCAGATTTTATAGTTTTATAGGGTTTCATTTTAAAAAATTCCTACATGAAGGACTTAGGTTTTCCAAAAAAATCCATCATAGAAATCTTGATTTTTCCTTCCTGATTTGCATTCAAACCTAGGGCATTTTCATCAAGCCAAGATAATATTCCTAAGCATATCGCACTTTTAAACTAGTGAATATTGCCTAAAAATACCTCCAAAATCTTCATGGGTTTTTACATTATCCCAACCACTTTCTATCCTATAAGGCTCCAAGTCTTTGTAGATAGTGGACCTATCTAAAACATCTCCCATCAGCACAGGAATACACATTGCTCAAGACACCTTCCCCTTCCACTAAAGATCCAACCCTCCTAGAATAACTTATAGCTCTATGGAATTGTCACCTAGTTTAATCATCTCCTAGTTTTACTAGAACTATTACCTACTTAGGACACCTACCATCTCCACTGAAGATTATAACTACTTTAAACACCTATAAACTCCACCAACTTTCATAGTTGATTTCTTACAAGAAATAAATCCAAAATTCATGCCTCTAAAATAAATGAAGTTCAAATCCAAAGGCTTTGGAGTGACTCCCAGATTAGTGTCTAAAACAATAGAGATAATAGATACAAATTTAGGTCATACTGACCTAGGAGACTTTTGGACCAGAATAGGTGCAAAGTTTAAGAATGGTTGGGTCAAAAGTATTTATGACTCTGTCTTACCATAAGCTACAACCTTTCTATTATTTGTCCAAATTCATAAGTTGGTGCTCACAATAACCAAACACTATGATTCTTATAGAATATAAGTCTTAAATGAATGAGGAGAAATGATTTTGAATCTAGACCATAACTACATTGATTCAGTGTTTGTAATCCTAGAATTTGAGAGTTATCTTGTTCTAACTCCACACACATCAGCATAATTCTTTGAAGACAAAAGAGATGGGTTCTAGAAGATGATCAATAGACAATGGTTTAATTCCCCCAAGTATTTTTCTACTAGAATACCAAAGACCATGTATAGGCCTGATTTCATTGATGGGGTGGGAGAGATTAATATATTATTGCATAAAATCATTGGTAATTTTGATGCCAAGAGATTCTAAGAATAGATGTACCAATACATATGGGTCATCTGAAAAAATTTCCAATACATTCACTAGGATCAATTAATAAGTGATTCACTCCACAAGTATTTTTTGAAGTTTTAAACAACTAGAAATTTTTATATGACTTCTTACCTTGTCTACATTTTGGCCAAAGGAAGATCTTTCCCAGGCCTCAACAAAGTCCTTAGAGAAATTAATAGATAATATAACTACTATCCTGACCTCATAATGGAGGCTAGTAGACAAAATTTTAGATGATTAAATAGTGCTTTCATCTATTTCATCATTATCATGTTTAACAAAAAACTTGGGATGAAAAGGTTCTCACTAGTAGTAGTGGAAGAGATCAACAAATGGGGCTCCTATTTCATTTAGTTCCCCACCTTTTCCTACATCAGGGTAGCAAGTTTCATTGGTAGCCCCTATACACTTCCTCAATATGTTAGTAGCAAATTAACACTAATAGAGTTAGTCAAGCATCTTGTATAAACCCATAAGCCCTTCTCTAATAGGCACAAAGTGGGAATTCATTTCCTAATTTCTATTGGTAGATACACATTTCCCTCCCTCTTCAAGGCCAAATGTTTTAAAACTAAAATGTGCCAAATGAATTTAAATACCTTGGAGTCTATGCCATTTTTTTATGTCTATGGGATTATTACCAGCATACTGGCACTTGCGGCATACACTCATGTCCCATATTATGAAGAGTATTGGGAGGACTGTAAGGATGAGGGGAGGGTCAAAATGAGGGATTATTCTAAAATGACCCTAAAAAAGATAAAATATTATGATTTGGAACCATTCCTTAATGACTTGGTGGATGATGAGTCCAATGTGGACCCAATTTATTATACATGGGTCATCACACAACCCCTTCCACTAATAAGGCAGTCCACTCCAAAAACCTTTTCTCTATTTGATAGAACAATGGGTGTGATTAACATAATAATCAATTGGCTAAGGAGCAAGGGAGTTCAAGTATTAAGAGAAATAATAGGGGTTAAAAAGAAGCTTTTCAATCACAAGGCAAAGGGGATTATTCCATCAGAGGAGGGTCCAGATGAAACATCTGAAGAGCTGGAGAAGAAGAAGAAGACTAAGGCTAGGAAAGGGGAATAAAGTAAGGATGAGATAGCTACAAAACAACCAATTGACCTTTAATCTGAAGAAATAGTAGCGATATGAGATTCCATAGCTTCAATCCTCATATTTTTAATAGTGACAACCCCCATTTCCATTATTCTCCCTCTTCTTACCTACATTACTCCAGAGGTTTTAGCACCTCCACCTCTTATATCTACTCCAACATCTCAAGTTTCCATTTCACTTCCATTCCCCCTACATCTATAGTTTCCAATTCACCTACCATTCCAACTACATTTCCTACCACAATAATCTAAATGCAAGTGAGTCTAATGGACACTCAAGGTTCCCTATCAGTGGATTCTCAAGTTTCCACTCCACTTTTCCTTCCTCCAATTTCACCTTCCCATTGCATTCCACTCCCACTCTCCATTCCATTTATAACTCCTTCCATTTCATCACCATTAATTTCTAACACCACTCAAAATTATAAAGGCATAGACTCAGTCATCCTAACTTCAGTCCCATAAGTTACCCCAACTCCTAAGGTAAGTACTATTTCACTTTCATCCCCACTCACTTTCTTTACATCACCAAACCTGAGTGGTCCCACACATCTCATTAATTCATTTAATGCATTGTTTTATACTTTACCACCTGTTACTCAATTCATAATCTAAATGTCTATCCCATCTTCCACACCTCCATTAGACATAACTATTCCATCTACCTCCACTTCTTCCACTTCCATTATTTCCATATTACCTTTAGTTGAGATTGGAGAGACCCAAGTCCTTGATGGAAATATATATTTTTTCAATCTATTGATGGGATTAAAGTTCCATAGGCATCTCCTGATCAATCAATAGAAACATCTACATAGGATTATATAATAGTCATAATATATAGTAGTGCAACAACAAGAAGTATTAATTCTTTAGAGATGGTGTTTAATCAACTAGATTCTACCCTACTTGTCAAATAAATTCAATGTGAAAGAAGAGAAAACAAATGATTGACCCCAACACACTAGGCTTTGGAATATAAGAGGTTAATAAAAATTCCAAACCTACCCTTCAAACCTTCTCCATGTTATTTATTTAATCATGATAAAGGGATAGGTATGTTGCAATTAAAGTACCCCCACCAAATAAATCAAAGGGATATTTTGTCATGGGAGATTATAATATTTCTAAGATCCACCTTGCATGGTTGAAAACATGATCTGTAATTTGGCATCATCTCTTTCTTCAAAAGGATTGATCATGATAAGGCCACCAAGGATGAATTAAGTAAAAAAATGGATCAACTTACAACAACATTGAACTAGTTCATAAAGCCTAGTGAATCATCAAAACAACTATAGTCAGTGCAACTAGTCAGTCAAATTGTAGATCAATCTTTCATTGATTCAGTTTAAGTGATGGTTCATATAGGAAGGGCTATGAAAGAGTGGTTAAAGGAACTCATTTATAAGGTCAATGAGGTTATTACATCTAATAATGGATCAATATGAAATAATCAGAGAGAGGAAGAATATATTGAAATAACAAGTTAATAAATATGAAGGAGAGATTCAAACTTTGAATTTATATTATCCAATACTAAAAATTATAGGTTTAATTGACGTAGATATTCTCATTCCAAATAAGATACTAAATAATGATGCTGAGCATGAGGAATTACATAGAGAAACTCAATTTCAAATAAGGATACTTATAGAATCTGTTCACCAATCCAACGTGGTAGATGATAAATTTATTGACATATTTTATA
Source organism: Torreya grandis (assembly GCA_037957365.1). NCBI lineage: Eukaryota > Viridiplantae > Streptophyta > Pinopsida > Cupressales > Taxaceae > Torreya > Torreya grandis. Next base: position 1,224,461 of record JARHVA010001973.1, on the reverse strand, counting down.
ACATTTAAGGAATGATGAATATGATGTCATGCTGACCAAAAAATGATGAAAATAATCTCTTATATGTAGAGGAGGTCTAGAATAAGTTCAAAGAGGTAGTTGAGAAAGAATCTGCAAAGGATACAATCTTCACCTTGAGTTCTATCCATAGATTTATCACTTATGAAAATGTATTAGATAAAATAAGGATGAAAATATAGGGAATCAAGAATTTTAGAAGAAAATTGATTGATATTCAAGTAGATTATGTAGCCTCTCACCTTTACTCCTACAAACCATATGAAGAATGAATACAAGAAATTTTCAAAGCCTTTGATGTATATGTTAAAAAATTACAAGGTGAGAAAGACAAGAAGGCTAAAGAAATTCTGGATATTGATTAATCTTTCTCTTGAAACATTTTCATATGTTGTGTCTCTTGTTTATAAAATATTGTAAGTTATAATTTTGAAGGAACAACTATCTTTTATAAATATTTTTGAGAAAGAGAAAAATATATTTTAAACTTTATATTTATGATAATGTGAAATTTGTAAAAAGCACAATTGTAACTTACACTTTCTATTTCACCAAGTTACAAATTGGTAAAAAGTGTAAAATCATGAATTACAAATTATAAGTTCCATTTTGACAAAGTGATTGATTTAAAAAGTTGCAAAAGTCTATCTTGTGTTTTTCAAGATAAGGTTTTACAAAGGTAACTTTAGTTATCTTTTGAAAGTCAAGTTCTAACTTGGGTGCTGCCCATTTTACTTGAGGAGCCATTTTCAGTTGCATGAAGAAAAATGGGCATTGCATGAATATCTTATAGTTCTATCCATGCCATTTCAAGAAAAGTATCACGCCAACTCTTGCATGCCATTCTCCAAACCATTCTACAAGTGAAAGATGCCAAAAATAGAAGACCTCACCTCTTTTTACATGGAGTTCCAGATATACATGGTTTCTCTTACTAGGCATTCAAGTTTTGACAATTGCATCTGATTTATAAGATATTTTTGTATAAATATGGGCAAAACCACATGGCCCAATTGATCTTTTCTCTATTAGAGGATATATTTTCTATATTTTGAATGTATTGTCTACAAGCTGTAACCTTGAGAATAGAAATAAATTGAAGATTTGTCTTGCTTGTCTGAGAAATCTCTATGTATGCCAATTATTTAAGTATTTGTGGAAGTTTTATTTTTTATTTTTTTAGTAATGATAAATCCATTTGTGATATTTTTACCCTTTTAAAAATATTGTTTGACTAAAATAAAGAATCCTTTTCCCTTGTGTGAAAATAACTAAATATTGCCTCTGGTTTCCTATTTGTATGAGTTTGTGTTGAACCAATTTCAATATAATTCTCTATTCCATTGTGTTTATCAAGTAATCATTAAGACACACTAATATATTTTGTGAAATCATCATTTCAATTTCATAAAGTTTCATTCTTTACCCTTTTCCTAGGCAAAATTTAGTTTAGGAAAAAGAACACTAAAAAGAGCAAAATTTCTATAGAATTAGTATCTTATCAGTTAAATTACATTTATTAAGAGGAATTTGTTATTATCTGGAGGTTAACCTCAATTTAACAAAGTCCTATGTCTTAGAGGTTTTCCCATTATATCATTAGTTGTTGCACAGTGAATTATTCCACATCAAAGAATGAGTGCAAAACCTATGTGATAATATTTTTTTACATGCCTATTGGGACATGAAAAGTATAAATAAATTGGTGTTATTATTGATAAAAGTTTCACAAGATTTAGATGCATTTCAAAGGAACCTGGTGACTCTACTAGTTTACATTTATGTATTTTAAGGGTTACATATGCCAAATTGACAAATGAGATAAACTAGAAAAGGTAAGAAAGCTGATTTTTTAGTATTGTCATTTCCCCTTAAAAAGAGATAAAAATTAGTTATACCTCATTATATAATATATTCATATAATTTATATGCATCTCTTGTAAGTAATCCTACTCCTATCAATTTTATTCTTCCTTAAATGGCCAAAAATTTCATAGCCTTTAGTGGGGCCAACCCTCTCCAGTTAGCCCAATATGATGATATACCAACCTCAGCCTTAAAAAGTATTCCATATTTCACTAGAAAAACTTCTACTACTCCTATGGAACACATACAAGATATTTCCAATCTATGTACAGTCCATAATGTGGTATAAGAGAATGTTACAATTAGACTCCTAATCTCCTCTTTCAAAGGTAAAGCCCTACAGTGGTACAAAGGTCTTGCTCCCAAATCTATTTGAGTTTTGGATGATTTAGGCACCATGTTATGTGCTTAATTTGAAGATAAGATTGATTGACCACCTTTCATTTATTGAACAGTTGATCACCATTCAATAAGCTCCTCATGAGCTCATGATTGATTTTAAATTCCATTTCTAAAATACATGGAATAGTATTCCAATGCTTGTCAAACCAAATGCAAATAATGATTTCCTATATTACTTGAGATCCCTAAATAATGATATATCTATTATGATTTAGTTTATGGGTGGCACGACACTCCTCAGTACTTATAAAATTATGATAAGAGTAGAGAATTATTTAATCTAAGCTGGAAAATTTTGCACAAGACTAGAAATACCTATATTTATATAAATAACTCCTACACCACCTACAATTACTTTAATTCCCACTAAAATTAAGGCATCGGCTTTGACCCCCACTCTTATAGATGAACTATATGAGGTTTAGTCACTACTAAAGAGTTTTGGTAATGAGTTAATAGTAATGAAGAGGCATCAATCTCAAAATTATAAGCCTTACCAGTAGGATAACCTAGTATTCCAACCTAATAAGTAGCCATATCAGGGAGATAAGCAATAATACCAAGCCAATCAGGAGATACAAAGTCAAAATGCATAATCAAAACCCCCAAATGTATGTGCCTTACTTACACCAAATACTTCCAAAGCCATTGTACTTATTTAAAATAACTTGGTTCAACACTATGAGTGTTATCCTTATTCATAGCCCCATAGTTATAATACTTGTCCTAATGGAATCACCAGTCAAGCTTTGATGGTATAAGGCATGACAAGTACATAGGGACAATAAGAAGAGTCCTCTTCCCAAAAAGTAGACACATAAGAACCTAATCAAGGAGATGCTACTCTTACGAACTAAAAAGAGGAGGATTTTTGTGGGGTAAATCAAGAATAGGCATTTTTCAATGGTGGAGGTCCAGTGGTAGTGAATAAATGTTCAAAGAAAATGGAAATCAAGAGCAATCATGCCCCTAGGGTGGAACAAGCTTCAACTTCCAAGGTTGTACTAGAACCTGGAAAGAATAACACAGTAAAAAGACCACCCATTTTACCCAGTATCCAACTAATAGAGAAATTACCTCTTCCAAATCTTTTGAAATAAGATATATCTCCAATAAAGGTTGGTATATCCCTTTCAACATCATTGAACAAATGAAGAAGACTAATTTGAATGTCACTATGTGGGATGCACTATCTATACTAGTACAAAGAGAGCTACTACAAGAGGCCTTGAAGAATTTCCAAATAGAAAATAAGGCTCCAACTAAGGGGCCTAATACTAAAATTAATCTATGTCATCCATAAATTAAAGCTCAGATGAGCAAAAGTGGTAAGACTTTCCCTTTCTACCTCTCACTAATATTTGGGAAGCATCTAGTTCATAATTACATGGTAGATTTAGGGGATATTAATTTATTATGCCCAAAAAGATAGGTGATGCTTTTGGCATAAAATATACACCTATGAATAAGGGTTTGGTTCAGTTGGATGGGACTAATATTTAGATAGTAGGAATAATAAAATATTTAAATCTCACTATCCATGCTTGTCTGAGTCTGTCAATCTCTTAAGATATCTCAATTATTGATCTCCCCCTTATTTTACAATTTACCTTTCATGAGATTTTACCATGAAAATGGGAGGATATTTGTCTCACATGTTTCTTAGGACAAGGTATGGAACAAGAGTAACAATAAGAGCTGAGCCAATAGTTAAAGATCATATTAAACCATATACTCCTCCCCCCATGGATATGAATCGTATAATACAAGATCAACAAGAGGAAACTGATCATGAAGATGCAACCACCATAGAAGATATTTTAGATATTATTGTAGCTGAATGGGGATCAACTTTACAGTTTGATCCTTATGACCATGTATAAGAAACTAGTTTGAGTACATATTACATACATGATAATGATGCAATCATTCCTAATTTTTTAAAACCATTGGAAGACCTATAATTTATATGATAAATATTATTTGATGGTTCAAAAATAATAAATGGAGTGGGTGTAGGTGCTGTCTTGGTCGCTCCTAAAAAGGATAGTTATTTCTATAGATTCAAACTTCAATTTAGTTGTACTAATAATCTAGCTGAATATAAGGTTTTGATTCAAGGACTATAGTTATATAAAGAGAGAGGGATAGAATATTTTTAAATATTTGGTGATAGTGAGTTGATTATTCACCAAGTAAGATCTAGAAGCATGACTAAGAACAACTTATTGAGATCTTATAAGCATAGGGTTTGGAACCTATTTTAAGATTTCACTACTTTGAATATTTAGGTAGTACCAAGATCACAAAATAAAGATGTTGATCATATGGCCTTACTGGGATCCCATTATAATTTACCTGAGGAAATAAATAAAGAAAACATCTAACATGTAAAATTGGTAGTCAAACTGTATGTTCCTTACAATGTCACTAATTGGCAAGTCTTTGATAATGATCAACAAATTATAAACTTCTTGAGAGAAGAAACTAAATTCTTAGATAGAAACTAGCCTAAGATCTAGGATCAGTTTGGGGATCATATCATCTAGCTAAATACAATCAAGTTACTTATGGGTCTTGTTACATTGGAGAATATCTTCAATTTGGATGACCAATTAAAAGGTGATAAGAATAAAATTTCTATCAATGAAGAAGACTATGATCTGGTGGTCATTTTGGAAGGAAAAACTTTAAAGCTAGGAAAAGTATGTAATGAGTCTAAGAATCAGAATTTTATTGAATTGTGCCAAGAATTTGATGATAACTTCTCTTAGAGTTATCATAATCTAAGAGGGTTCAACCCTAGTTTAAACCATCATACAATAGAGTTGTATCCAAACACTATGCATGTAAAATAGAAGCATAAGCCCATTAATCCAAAAATAGAACCCTTGATGAAAAATGAGTTCTCTAAATTGATAGAAGCTAATATAATTTTTCCAATCAAGCATTCATCTTAGGTTGCTAATCTAGTCTCTGTCAAAAAGAAAAATGGTGAAATCAAGTTTTGTGTGGAATTTAGAGACATAAACAAAGAATATCTAAAGGACCATTACCCTCTTCAACCAATGGAGCAAATTTTACATATTGTGGTAGGATATAAAAGGTTTTCCCTTTTAGATGATTATTTTGGTTATAACCAAATCCTAGTATAAGAGTCAAACTAGTACAAAATTACCTTCACCACAAAATGGGGCATGTATGCATATAAAAAGATGCCTTTTGGTCTAACAAATGTTGGTGTGACATTTCAAAGAGATATGGATATGGCCTTTAGAGGTCTGATAAATGAAATAATCCTAGTATATATAAAAGATATCACTGTCTACTCAAAGCATGCTAAGGTACACATGTACCACCTTAGAATTATTTTTGAAAGGTGCAAAAAATTTGGGGTTTCTTTAAACCCAAAGAAGTGCATTTTTTTATCTATGAAGGAAAACTATTAAGGCATATAGTGTTAAAATAACGTCTTGCAATAGGCCTATAAAGAGTTAATGTTATATTTGAATTATCACTACCAAGCTCTAAGAAAGGACTTCAGAGTTTCCTTGGAAAGATTAATTTTTTGAGAAGAATTATCCCAAATTTTTCCTCTATGGTAAAACTCCTTACTACAATGATTAAGAAGGGTACCATTTTTAGCTAGACATAAAATGGAAGACAAATTTTAGGCCATCAAACAAGCTATTTCTTAGGCTCCTACCTTGGTCAAACCAAACTATGAGAAAGACTTCATTCACTATGCATTCAAAGGAGAAGGAATCATCTTAGCCATTTTGAATCAGCACAATCAAGAACAACCAATATCTTTCTTCAGCCAAACTTTGAATGGATACAAGGAAAATTATAGTTTTGTGTAGAAAATATATATGCCATAATTAAGACTCTTAATATTTTTTTCATATGCTCTACAATAATAATATTCATCTACTGGTAAGTCACCCAAGTGTTAAATAATTTATTCTCAGCTAGGAGATAAATGAAAAGTGAGCAGGATGGATCACCAAGGTCATAGATTATGATGTAGACATCAAAGTTACCAAGATAGCATGAGGAAAAGGTTATGTTAATAGCTGAATTTTGATATTATAACTATTGAAGAAATTTTTGAAGCAATATATGCCCAAAAAAAACCTCAGCTAACTAACCCACCTATTCTCAACAGCTAGATCCAAGACATGAGTAACTTCCTATAGACTAGCAAGTACCCATATGATCTTCAATAGTCAAAGAAAAGGTACTAAAAACTCCATTTCATTCTTTATGTCTTTGTTGATAGAGTACTATTTATAAAGGATATAAACAGAGTTTTGTTAAGATGTATTGAGTAAGATCAAGTTCCTAAAGTACTCAAAGAATTTCATGATGGCCCATTAGGAGGAAATTTATCTGTAAGGACCATGGCCATCAAGATAATGAGAGGAGGCTATTATTGTCAAAAATTATTCAAGGATGCCCATAAATGGGTAAGGAACTATGAAAAGTGTGCTTACTTCACTATCAAGTAAAAGTTAGTAGACTTCTTTTGTAGGCCCATTAAAGTAGATCAACCATTTTCTTAATGGGGACTATATTTCATAAGCATGATCAATCCAATATCGAGTACAGGGCACAAATGGGTCCTCATAACAATATATTATTCTATGTGATGGACTAAATTAGTTACACTCAGATATGTTATGGAGGCATGTATTCTAAATTTCATGGATAGTATAGCGTCAAGATTCAATACACCTCACACTATTATTTCTATAATGATGAAGCCTTCATGGGTACTCAAGTGAGAGAATGGGTTATCAATTATAATGTGTATATGAGTACTTCTTCTAATTATTACCCTAAGGGTAATGGATTGGATGAGTCAACTAAGAAGAACCTTATCATAATTATCAAAATAACAATGGAAGATAACTAAAGAACTTGGCACACAAAACAAAAATTAGCATTATAGACTGATAAGATCACTCTTAAATGAGCCATTAGTAATTCCACTTTTATTTTGGTATAAGGGAGAGAAGATCAAGTCTCAATATCAATTGAGATACCATATTTATATCTCAATCACCAATTGGATTTGATTGATAATGATGCAATGACAATATGATTGGCCGAACTCATGAAACTTATAGAAATCAAGAACTAATCAATGAAGGTCTTAGAATCTAATCAAGATCAAATGAAGAAGAATTTCAAAAAAAAAATGAAAGGAGCTTCAATGAAGGAGACATGATTCTCAAATGGGATGTGGACAAGGATAAACTAGGCAAGCACACCAAATTTGATGCCATATGGAGTAGTCCATATATTATTACTCGGTGTAAAGGATCCAATTCATTCCAACTCTCCAAGCTTGATGGATTAGAACTACTTATCCTAGTCAATGGGATATAAATAAAAGCTTACTTTTGAGGTAGAAAATTACTCTAAAATTTTTAAAATTTTATACATAGTAGGGTTAGTTGTGTCTTTCAATAAGTGATTATGCACAGGTCAACTCATTAGAATTTTTTGTTTCCTTGGTAGTGTTATTTTCCCTATTTTGTTTATCTATCTTTCCTATTTTGTTATGTCTAGGCAAATCCCAATTTATTCAACCCTAGGTTAAAATTTGTCAAGCCAATTTGACTCCATGCCCAATGATTAGAAGGCTACTAGGTTGAAATTAATTAGCAAGTAATCATCCTGCAAAGGTTGTATATACATAATATTTTTAATTTTTATCAATTACTGACACTTTACATCTTGCAAGAACCTATTGAGACTCAATCTATCTAAGTTCATGCCCTAAGGGGTGCACTACGAAAGGGGTGAGTAGACCTTTGGTGCTTCATAGGATTGTTGTCTCTTATTTCCACATTATTACCAATCCAACTAGATCCCAAAACCTTTACCTAAGCTACTTTTCCTCCCTTGAGTATTCCTATAGTCTTTTCCTTTTTCATTCCTCCTTTTCTTATCTTAAACTCCTTTTGGACTATAGATTGTACTAGGTTGACTGGGTCAACCCAATATAGTTTAGGGGTATTCTTTACTTTCTTAGCTTGTTATCCCTTTGGTCGACCTAGATTAGACCTATTAAATTATCCTCAAAAACACATTGGGTCGACTAGGTTGACCTCGTACAATTGACATTCCTAAAAGGATTTAGGGTAAGATCTACCTATATATATATATGATCATTTTGATAATGTTCAATCAATATTTATTATTCATTCACACTTCTTCATAATCTACCCTTCCACCATTCTACTTGAGGAGACTTAGCTTAGGTTTCTTATCTTGAGAATCTAGTCTTGTGGATAAGTATTAGATGCTTTAGCTTTTCTTAGTGATGCTTACAAACCAAAACAACCTCGTGCAAAGACCCTTTGGCTAAGGGAGAGATTGAGTCTTGATGATTTCACATTTAGGTAACTATATTCTAACTTTGTTCTCCTCTCTTTTAGTAAATAGAAGTAGCATAAGTATTAGCTTGAATAATACCATCTTTCATATTTTATGTATTAGGGTGTTACTCATACTTACTTTAATTGAATTTCCCAATACATGTTTATTTTATTGATTCTAACCCCCACTTTTTGCCACAAACTTTGGTGTGTAATAGATTAGATTTTACTTTCTTTCTATTAGAATAAAGTGAACATTTTAAACCTTATGACTCCATTAGGGTTTTTGTGTGATTATGTTAGATTGTAGGCTTTGAAACCCTTCCTAGCATGATATATTATGACAAGTGATACAAGTGATCCCCTAATCAGGTATATTGGATCCCATTATTGCTCATGTTCCCGCTTAAAAAGTGTATCCCAATCAGAAGTGTAGGTGTGATCTATCTTATCTGATCTAGGATTAATTCATAGACATGATACATTTCTAATTTCATATATTTTGGTGAATCTAACATGAACTAACCCTTATAGGATTTTTTCACTTTTTCCTTCATTTTATTTATTTTATTTTGATCATCATTTTTATCATAATTTTGACATACTGGATCGATTCTATTGACTCATCTCTTTTTATCTTTGTATAGGTTTCAAGAACAAGCAACTGAATCAACCCAATTGACCCAATATAGGTTTATAGCTTTAGGTACTTGTGTGAGAAATTAGGTTGACCTAGCTAACCACTATAGTTTTAGTACTTTTTTAAAGGTTCTTGTATAGCTTGATCGATAATCTTGACCTAGTTTGCAGGTTTCTCAAGCATACTTACAAGTTATAGCTCACAAATCTTCTTCATTACATCTTTGACCCACCAAGGTTCCTTTCTAGATATCTATTTATTTCCTTTCTATGATTTCATTTCACAGTTTACAATCTTAAAAATTACCCTTACATAGTCAACCAGATTGACACTACCAACCTAGTTCTATATTATGTGTGCTATTTGAAATAACTAGCTCAACACTACTGACCCAATTCAGAGAGAAACTTTTTTTCCATAGTATAGGTTCATATCAACCCTATTTTTTATTTTGTGCATATAGTGAAACACTATACCTTATTCCAAAGTTAGAATTAACATCATATCTACTAGTAATTAGTGACACATTTCTTTTCTTGATTTGCATGCTTAGAATATTTCACATAGTCTAAAGAGTATGGAAATTAATGACTTAGTTTTACTATTTCTATTTTATGCACACATGGCCAAATGGAAAAAACATAAGTAAGCACTTTTACATTTTGTCTACCCTAGGCCAACATACTTAGATTTGATCACCAAGGGGGGAGCTAACATGGTGCTCTGGTTAAATACAAAGCATGGTTACTGGTATATTCTGGCTAAACACCCAACACCCTTATCATTACAATGTGAGAAGTGAGGGGTAGGCCCCATACCAAGAGAAACCATTACCACTATATTCCCTTTCAAAGAAACTACTTGAAACCATCCTTATATTGATATCTAGTACCTTGCTTATAGCCAACTTCCAATCACATTAACAATAATTCTTAATGATATAATTAAAACCAAGTGATTAATTAGTTAGCTTTACTTTCAAGTTGATTGTTAATCCAATTGTATGTGAAAAATGTGAATTAGAAATTACAAGATTTTATTTTATGTGCCTCAATTGGATTGGTCAACATTGAACCAATTGATTATTTGTTTCCTTTCAACTTTTCTAGATTAGCTACAAAAATTAATGGCTTCAATTCATAAAAATCTTGCTCTTTCTCCCTAGTTATTGACTAGAAAAGTCGACCCTGATATTTTAATCAACCCCTATTCATTGTACTGGATCAACCCATTCAACCTTGTATAGTCTACAACTCCTCTTCCATCTTTTTCCTACCTCTGTTCACTGTTCTAGATCGACCCAGTCGATCTTGTATAGCTTATAGGCCCTATTTTCTATATTAAATTGACCCAGTCGACCCTGTATAGTTTGCATCTCCTCTTATCTCTTTTACCTAACTCTATTTACTATACTGGATCGACCATAAGTTGCCTCACCTTGTAAGAAAGCTCTATTTTAAAAGATTGACCTAGTTGAACCTTTTATTCTTTCTCTATTGGATCTAGTTATATGTTTCTTATTTTTAGGATTTTGTTCATATGCATCACGTCCCCTAAGAATATTCTTGGAATATTGAATCCATAAAATATGGGGTTCTCTTTCATTATTATCTTTTCCTATCTTTTCTTTATCTTTTTAGCTTGTGAGGTATCTTGTGGTACCCATCCACACATTACTCTAGCTTTTGGGGCATCTTGAGATGCCCACCCATATTTCATTTCAAAATTTAGGGCATCTTGAAATTCCCATCCCTACATCCACTCACCATTTGGGGCATCTATTGATGCCCACTATTATTCTCCATTACATACTACCAAACTAATTCAACTCTAAGAAACCTTCTGAGACACATAGGCTTGTCTCTCACATGACCATCCTTGATATAGTCATTAATGTAGGATCCTTCTCCTTCTTTTCAATGTTTTCTATCTATATCTATTTAATAAATTTTTTATGTTACTTAACCATGGGTATCTTCCTCTAATTAGTTCAGTTCCTTTTGAAAACCTTTAGTCCTCCCTTTTGGTCTTTTGGTTTTTTGATGTACCATAGTCTTATTTATCTTCTTGCATTTTCTCTTATTTTTCACACCCCTTGGGTTATTATTTTGTGATTTGCTTTGTAAGACCATGAATAAGACTTGACATTCCTCACAAAATCACCAATTTTATCTATATTTATTTTTTTATTGCTGCTTGCCAATGTTGTTTAGACATCCTTTGGGTTTTTCTTTTGTGAATTGACATCCCTAACCAAATACTACTATTTCTTTGATTACCTCATTTTTATTTTTCTCTTGCTTATCAGCACCCTCATGGGTCTCAGTTTTATGAGTTTATTTTTAAGACCATGCATATGACCCAACCATCCTCATAAAATTACCATCTTTTCATGTTCTTGATCCTTGTTCTCAAACTTTAAGCTTCTGTTTCTCTTGCTAGATGAAATCTACATAATAATATATGTTAAAATGTTTTCTTCCATTTCCCTCTTTATTAAATAAGAAATCACCCTTTTCTATCATTGTTTCCATTTTTTCCCTTTGTCAGACTTTTTGTGATTTGAATCAAATTACAATTGTTCCATGTGTCACTCCTCTTGATTTCCCCTTTCTTTCATCTCCTCATTGGATAAAACAAGGTCAAAGTCAACATAAAACTTTTTCACCTAGGGTTACGAGACTCTAGACCCCATGATATTTAAATTTTCTCTCTCATAGTAACTTTGTCCTAAGTATTCAAATAAATTCATCTTTAGAACCCATGTTTGGTTTTCCAAATCCATATAGAGGAGGAATAGAAAAAGCCATCAAGAAAGGTAAAAGCCAAATCATTTAAATAAAATTCAATGATATAAAAGAAAACATACATTTATAGAATTTATATTCACACCAAAAGACATGATTACAAGAATATCTCCTATCTCTAATCAAAGCTCAAACTCCATAATCAGCTTCACATAAAGCCTAAGTCCTTTGGGGTATGGTAGGCCAGTAAATTGGAATAGGGGATTTTTAAAAACTCTATGGTGATACCTAATTTCTCACACAAGTGTAATATTCAAAAAGATTAACGTCTTTGTAAGGGTCCTAAATATTGGGGAACATGTTGTAAGGATGTAGGTCCATTTTAATTTTCATGCATTTAGCCTTCATGGGATGATCTATATACTCTATTTTTTGACCTAAGACTTATGTCATTAAGAGAAGTTCTTCATAATCCTTAAGGTCAAAAGTCCTCTTGTTTTGAAAAACTTAATTTGAGTGTCTTAACTTTGATAAATAGTTACTCTACCTTGTTTCATCCTTCATTCTCCCCTCCACCCAATTCATTCCCCTGCTTGAAAAAAAAATTATGATTCCAAATCTATTTTCCCTTCTTCTGTAATTCCTTCTTATTCATCTCTTAGAAACATGCTAGCACTACTTTATTTTATTTTTATCTATCCTTAGAGAAAAACAACATGTTGGATCAACTATGGATTTTTATTTATTTACACCAAGATTTACATTTCCTATACTTACTTTACTTTCCTTTTACCATTTATCATGATTATGTGGTCTTTTTATTATGGACACCTGAGTTCATACCCCTTTTTCCATTATTGAGTGAGCTTAGATTATTACTTCTCACTTATTAATGTTGTTTTCCTTTTTATGCACCTTTTTCCATTGTTGAGTGAGATGTAGATTGTTACTGCTCACTCATCAATGTTGTTTTACCATTTTATTTTAGTCTTTTACCATTTATTTATTTTTATTGCCTTCTTGTTTGACATGTATCCTTGGTTTGACTTGTTGAGTTTACCTTTCTTACTTAAGGATGGCTTGTTTGAGTTTTTTGATATTTAGTAACCTTGGATTTTTAGTTACTCGATTTACTCTTATTATTTAACTTGGTCATTTGGTTTAACATATCACATGTCACCCCAGCTTGCCAATTTCCTAAGTACATCCCATACTCATAACACTAGATATCTTATCTTCTCTTGAATTTATTTTTTTTTCTCTTTAGCTTTATATTCTTGGGTTTGTCAAAAGTAATCTCTGCACCCTACTTAATAAAAACTAACAACACAACAAACAACCATCTTGTGATAAAGGTAAGTAAAAGTACACATTACATTTACTTTTTAGATTAGTTTTCCTTTCAATAATTTACTTTAATTTATTTTATTCTTTTAAAATAATGTAACTTTTTTTAGCATCAGTGTTATGTGTGTCCTTATGTTCTTTCTCAAAGTACCATCCCCTGTCACACCTTAGTGACACATGATGATCTTCGAGTGGGGAATATGTATACACATAATATTTTTAACTTTTATAAATTACTAACTCTTTACATCTTGCATGAAACCATCGAGACTCAATATCTCTAAGTTCATGCCCTAAGGGGTGCACCAAGAAAGGGGTGGGTAGACATTTAGTGATTTGCAAGATTATTTTCCCTTATTTCCATATTATTACCAATCCAACTAGATCCCAAAACCCTTACCTAAGATACTTATCCTCCCTTGAGTATTCCTCCAATGTTTTCCTCTTTTATTCCTCCTTTTCTTGTATTAACCTCCTTTTAGACTATCAGTTATACTAGGTTGATTAGGTCAACCCATTACAATTTAGAGGTATTCTTTACTTTCTTAGCTTATTAGCCCTTTGGCTGACCTAGCTTAGACCTAGTAAATTATCCTCGAAAACACACTGGGTTGACTAGGTCAACCCTGTATAGCTAACATTCCTAGAAGGATTTAGGGTAAGATCCACCAATATATACAAGATCATTTTGATCATTATTCATATGTGCAATCAATATTTATTATTCACTTGTGCTTCTTCACAATCTATTCTTCTACCATTGTAATTAAGGATACTTAACTTAGGTTTCTTATTTAGAGAATCTAGTCTTACGGATAAGTCTTGGATGTTTTGGCCTTTCTTAGTGATCCTTATAAACCACAACAACCTCTTATGAAGCCCCATTGGCCAAGGGATAGATTGAGTCTTGATGAGTTCACATTCAGGTAAGTATATTCTAACTTTATTCTCCTCTCTTTTAGTAGATAGAAGTAGAATAAGTGTTGTCTTGAATAATACTATCTTTCATATTTTATGTATTAGGGTGTTATTCATACTTACTTTAATTGAAGTTCCCTATACATATTTGTTTTATTTATTTTAACCCCCACTTTTTGCCAAAAGCTTTGGTGTGCACTATATTAGATTTTAATTTATTACTATTAGAATAAAGTGAACATTTTAAACCATAGGACTCCATTAGGGTTTTTGTGTGATTGTGTTAGACTATAATATTTGGAACCATTCTTAGCATGATATGTTGTGATAAGTGATACAATTTATCCCCTAATCAAGTTTAATAGATATCCATATTATTCATGTTCCCACTTAACAAGTTTATCCTAATCACAAGTGTAGGTGTGATCTATCTTATCTAATCTAGGATTAAGTCATAGACATGATGCATTTCTGATTGCATACAAAAGTCTCCAAAAATATTGATATTTTTTACACAAAACATCATTACATCTAACACCCTAAGGGATACCTTCTTCATTTTTTATAAAATCCCCTAAAACCACCAAAAATACATTTTTCTCTTTGTATTGTGGAATCTAGAACATTGGATGCAATTTGTAAATTTGCAAATTACTTCATAGGTTTGAGATCCTACAAAGCAATCAACCTTCTAAATGGCATAATCTAAAATTTGACATGAATTTTTACAAGTTTGCAAACTTTAAAAATTCATGTTAAGCTCCAAATATTTCAAACCTTATAGACATAAAAATCTATAATGCAACATGCATTTTTCATGTTTGAAATCTTACAAAGTACACACTGAGCTTCAGATCTTGTAAAGACCAAATACCCCCTCCTGTGGGATCCAAAATCCAATTTAAACTTTGAAAACTTGAAAATTACTCAATGTTTTTTGTGTTCTTTTAAGTACCCAAATTATGGGATCTAGAATTTTGTAAGCAATTTATAAGTTACAAAACTTGTAAAATGCATCAAAGGTTCTACCTTTTTCCATTTAAGCCATTCAAATTGATGGACATTAGACCTACTTTTTGCACCCCAAGGTTCCACCACCAACCACCATTAAAGATAATTAATTTTAAGGGTTATCCTATTTAAACTAAGCATTTTTGGGATTCTTATCATTTTTTCAAATTTATAATTAAGTTTTTTGAGCTTTGAAGACCTTTTACATACAAGAAACACTCAAGCTACATGCAAACAAGTACCTACCATTTGAAGCCACATATATAAATCTCAATTATCATGTCATTTTCACCCTTACATGGTATTTACCATGTAATTTCTACCCTTTTCCTATAGATTAAAATATTTTTTCAAGATATTTCCATTTTACTATGAAATTTTCAAGTTCTATTGATTCTAAGGTATCAATTACTTGATTGGGAATTTTTTGTGTTGTTACAGTAATAGTAGTTTCATGGTGTTGTTATTGTATTCAAGGTTAAAATCAAAGTTGAGAGTTTTATAGGGTTTAATTTTTTAAAATTCTTGCATGAGGGACTTACATTTTCCCCAAAAATTCATCACAAAAATGATGAGAATTCCCTCCTAATTTGCATTCAAACCTAGGGCATTTTCATCAAGCCAAGAGAATATTCCTAAGCATATCCCACTTTCAATCAATTATTCCCTATAGATACCTCTAAGATCCCCATGGATTTTTACATTATCCCAAACACCTTCAATCCCACAAGGCTCCAAGTCTTTTTGGATAGTGGACTTATTTCAAACATCTCCCATCCCTACAGGAATACACATTGCTCAAGACACCTTCCCCTTCCACCAAAGATCCAACCTACTCAAAAAACTTTCTATATCTACAAAATTATCACCTACTTCAAGCACCTTCTAGTTCCATTAAAACATTCACCTGCTTAGGACACCTCCCATCTCTATCAAAGATTATAACTACTTTAAACACCTACAAACTCTATCAGCTTTCATAGTTGGTTTCTCACAAGAAATAAATCCAAACTCCATGCCTCTAATGGAAATGAAGTTTAAATCCAAAGGCCCTAGAGTGAATCCTAGTTTAGATTCCAATACAATAGAGATAATAGATACTATTTTAGGTCACATTAACCTAGGATACTTTTGGACCAAAATAGGTACAAAGTTTAAGAATGATTGGGTCTAGAGTATTTATGACTCTAGATTACCAAAAGATGCATCCTTTTTGTTATATGTATAAAGTCCTAATTTGGTGTTCATAATATCCGAACACTATGATCTTGATAGAAGAGAAGTATTAAATGAATGAGGAGAAAGGATTTTGAATCTATACCCTGACAACATTGATTCAATGTTTACAATCCCAAAATTTGATGGATGTCTTGATATAATTCCACAAACATCAAAACATTTATTTGAAGACAAAAGAGATGGGTGCTAGAAGATGATAAATGGAAAATGGCTTAAGTCCCCCTAGGATTCTTCCACCAGAATAACAAACACCATGTATAGACCCAATTTCATTAATTAGGTGGGAGATATTATTATATTGTTGCATAGAATCACTAACAATTCTAATGCCAAGAGCTTCTAGGAATGGATGTACCAATACATCTAGGTCATCTAAAAAAACATCCAATACATTCACTATGCTCAATTAATAATTGATTCCCTCCACAAGCAATTTTTGGAGGTTCAAACAATGGGCAATTTTTATATGACATCCTATCTTGTCTACATTTTGGCCAAAGGAATATCTTTCCTAGGCCTCAACATAGTCCCTAGATAAATTAACAAAGTATATAACTACCATCCTAGCCTCACACTAGAGACTAGTAGATAGCCTTTTAAATGAGTAAATAATGCTTTCATCTATTACATCATTATCATGTTCGATAAATAAATTGGGAGGGTAAGGTTATCACCAACAATAATGGAAGAGATTATAAAATAGGGCTCTTATTTCATTTAATTCCCTACCTTTTCTTACATCAAGGAATCAATTTTCAGTGGTTTCCCCTATACACTTCCTTGATATGTTAGTGACAAATGGGCACTGATGGAGCTGGTCAAGTAGCTCGTAGAAACCCACAAGCTCCTTTCTAATAAGCACAAGGTGGGAATTCATTTCCCAAATTCTATTGTTTGATACACATGTCCCTCCCTCCTCAAGGCCAAATGTGTTGAAACTAAAATGTGCCAAATTAATTTAAATACGTTGGAGTCTAGGCCATTTTTTGATGTCTATGGGAATATTGATAGCATATTGGCACTTAAAACATACACTCACATCCCATATTATTAATATTATTAGGAGGACTATGAGGATGAGGAGAGGGTTAGAATGAGGGATTGTTCTAGAATGACCCTACAGTAGATCAAAGATTATGATTTGGTACTAGTCCTTGATGAGTTGGTAGATGATGACTCTAATGTGGACCCAATTTATTATGCATGGGTCATCACACAACCCCTTCCACCAATAAGGTGGTCCACTCTAGAATCTTTTTCTCTATATTATATAACATTGGGTGTAATTAACAGAATAATCAATTAGTTGAGGATCAAGGGAGTTCAAGTAACAAGATAAATAATAGGGTTCAAATATAATATTTTAAAGCTTAAGGCAAAGGGGATTACTCAATCAGAGGAGGGTCTAGGTGAAACATCAAAAGAGCTGAAGAAGAAGAAGAAGACTAAAGATAAGAAACGGGAATCAAGTAAGGATGAGGTAGCTACAAAAAAACCAATTAACCTTTCATCTGAAGACACAGTAGCGGTAAGAGCTTACACAACTTCAATACCCAATCTATAATATTATCAATCCCCATTTCTATTGTTCTCCCTCCTCCTACCTACATTGCTCTAGAGGTTTTAGCACCTCTACCTCCTATCTCTACTCCTTCAACATCTCAAGTTTCCACTCCACCTCTTATCTCCATTCCCCCTACATCTATAGTTTTGACTTCACCTACCATTCCAACTACATTGCCTACCACAACAATCCAAATGAAAATGAGTCAAGTGGACACTCAAGGTTCCCCATTAGTGAATTATCAAGTTTCCACTCCAATTTTCCTTTCTCCAATTTCACCTTCCCCTTTCATTTTACTTCCTCTTTCCATTCCATTTATAATTCCTTCCATTTCATCACCATTAATTTAAAACACTACTTAGTATTATAAAGCCATAGACTCAGTCATCTTGACTTCAATCCTACAAGCTACCTCAACTCTTAAGGTAAGTACTAGTTCAATTTCATCCCCACTCACTTTTCTTACATCACCAACCCTAAGTGGTCCCACACATCTCATAGATTTGTTTAATTCTTTGGATTCCACTCTCCCACCCATTCCTAAATTCACAATCCCTATGTTTATCCCATCTTCCACACCTCTAATGGACATAGTTGTTCCATATGTCTCCACCTCTTCCACTTCCACTATTTCCAAATTACCTTCAGTTGAGATTAGAGAGACCCAATTCCTTGATGTAAATATATATTTTAAATCTATTGATGGGATTTAAGGTTCACAAGCATCTCTAGATCAATCAATAGAAACATCTACACAAGAGTTTACAATGGTCATAATATCTACTAGTGCAGCAATAATAACTATTGATTCTTTGGTTATGGTGTTAAAGTAACTAGATGATACCCCTAGTTGGATAGCAAAGTCAATGGGAAATAAGACAAAACAAATTATTGGCCCCAACACACTAGAATTTAGACTATCAAAGGCTAAGAAAAATTTCGAACCTACCCCTCAGACCTTCTCCTAGATATTCAATGATGAAAAAGGGTAGAGGTATGTTGAAATTGCAGTACCCCCACTAGACAAATTAAAGGAAGATCTTTTTGTGGGATATTAATATACTTTCAAGATCCACCTTTGATGGTCGACAAGAGAGGGGTTAAAACATGATGTGAAATATAGCATCAACTCTCTCTTCAAAAGGATTGATGATGATAAGGCCACCAAGGATGAATTAAAGAGAAAAGTGGATCAGCTTACAATAGCATTGAACCAATTCATAAAACCCAATGAATTATCATAACAACCATAGTTAGTGCATTTAATCAGTCATATTCCAAATAAAGCTTTCATTGATTAACTTTTAGAGATGGATCATATGAGAAGGGATACAAAAGAGTGGTCAAAGGAACTCATTTCTAAGGGCAATAAAGTTATTTCCACAATAATGGACCAATATGAAATAATCAAAGAGAGGAAGAATATATTGAAAGAACAAGTTAATAAATATGAAGGAGAGATTAAAATTTTGAATTTATATTATCCAAAATTAACACCTATAGGTTCAATTGATACTAAATAATGATGCATATGATAAAGTATAATTACAAAATTAAGGATGCTTATAGGTTCAACATGAGGAATTACATAAAGAAGCTTAATTTCTAATAAGGATACTTACAGAATCTATTTACCAAGCTAAGGTAGCATATGATAAAGTTATGGAAATGTTGTATGACATTAAAAGAATGATGAATATGATATCATTAAAACAAATATATGATGTACATAATATCTTATAGGTAGAGGAATTCTAGAATAAGTTTAAAGAGGTAGTTGAGAAATAATTTGCAAAGGATACAATCTTCATCTTGAGTTATATCCACAAGTTTATCATGTATGAAAATGCATTGGATAAAATAAGGATAAAAATACAAGGAATCAAGACTTTCATAAGAGAATTATTTGATATTTAATCATATTAATTATCCTCTCACCTTTTCTCCTAAAGACCAAATGAAGATAAAATACAAGAAGTTTTCAAGGCCTTTAATGCATATGTTGAAAAAATGCAAGCCAAAAAAGACAAGAAGGCTAAAGAAATTATGGATATTGATTAATATTTATGTTTAAATATTTTCATATGTTGTGTTTCATGTTTTCAAAATATTTTAAGTTGTAAATTTGAAAGAACAACTATATTTTATAAATCTTTTTGAGAAAGAGAAACATATAATTTACACTTTATATTTTTGATAATGTGAAATTTTTAAAAAGCACAATTACAAATTACACTTTCTATTTCACTAAGTTATAAATTGCTAAAAAGTGTAAAAGCATGAATTTTAAATTGAAAGTTCCATTTTGACAAAGTGACTGACTTAAAAAGTTGTAAAAGTCTCATTTATGTTTTACAAGTTAGGGTTTTCCAAAGGTAACTTTAATTATCTTTTGAAAGTTAATTTCTATCTTGGGCACCACCGATTTTGCATGAAGAGATACTTTCAACTGCATGAAGAAGAAGGGGTATTGCATGAATATTTTCTAGTTCTATCCATGCAATTTTAAAAAAAGGATCACACCAAATCTTACATGCTATTCTCCAAACCATTCTACAAGGTGAAATATTCTAAAAATATAAGACCTCGCCTCTTTTTGCATGGAGTTCTATATTTTCATGGTTTTTCTTATTGGGCATTCAAATTTTGACAACAACATCTCATTTATGAGATATTTTTCTATAAATATGGGTAGACCCCATGGCCCAATATACATTTTTTTTGTTAAAGGATATATTTTTTGCATTTTGAATGTATTATCTACAAGCTGTAGCCTTGAGAACATAAATAAATTGAAGATTTTCCT
The DNA here is from genome assembly GCA_037957365.1 of Torreya grandis. NCBI lineage: Eukaryota > Viridiplantae > Streptophyta > Pinopsida > Cupressales > Taxaceae > Torreya > Torreya grandis. The sequence goes on along the minus strand of JARHVA010001973.1, from coordinate 1,203,514 downwards.
TGTTTAAGAAATCTCTATGTATGCCACTTATTTGAGTATTTGTGGAAGTTTTGTTTCTTATTTAAGTCACAATAAATTAATCTATGGTATTTTTACCCTTTTTAAAATATTTTTTTATTTAAATAAATAATCCTTTTCCCTTCTATGAAAATAACCAAATATTACCTCTATTTTCTCAATTTATATGAGTTTGTGCTGAACCAATTTCAATATAATTATTTGTTCCATTGTGTTTATCAAGAAAGCATTAATAAACACTAATATATTTGGTGGAATAACCATTTTAGTTTCATAAATTTTCATTCTTTACCCTTTTATTGATCAAAATTTAGTTTAGGAAAAAGAACACTCAAAAGAGCAAAATTTCTATAGAACTAGTATCTTATTAGTTGCATCAGATTTAGTAAAATAAAGTCGACCTTATCTAGAGGTTAACCTCGATTTGAAAAATTCCTATGGCTTAAATTTTTTCCAATTATATAATTAGGTGTTTCACAATGAGCTATTCCACATCAAAGAATGAATGCAAAACCTATGTGATAATACTGCCATGGTGAAGGTGAGTTAAGAAGTCATCCTAGTGAAGGACCATTAGACATATTTGATTTTACCAATCACATAAGGTATGTTCATTTTCAAGATTTAAATAAAATCATGAGAGTTTTTTTGGGTCCAATTGACATCTTTAATAGGTTCTAATGGTCTCTCATATATGTTGGTATGATATCCATGTGCTAATGTCTCTTTAAGGTTATGAATATGTCCTAAAAGTGAAAAGAATCGATCATAATGATACCTAGATTTACCTTTATGATACACCAATACACCTTATACACCTTATATAGACCCCATGAGCCTCATCAAGCCATTACTAATGCATTTCATACACCATTAAACCCATTCCCACCATGCTCAATGCTTAAATCCTCTCTAATAAGCCCCACATGTGTTAGTTTTTGACATTTTAGCTTCCCTAATTCATACCATGGACTTAAAAGCATCACATGACTCCTATTTTAACTACATCATGTATATAAAAATTGTTATTTGGTCTAAAATAAGAGAAAACATAGGGAAATTTCAAGATTCAGAGGTTTTCTAGATGGTATGGATTTGTACTGTACAAACTGACTCAAGTAGAGTCATGGATTTAGAGGGGGATTTAGTAGTGGAATGTGTGAAATAAAATAGGGTGTTTTAGTTCTTTTAGATATTAAAACTAGCCTACCTTTCCCTCAAACTTATTGGCAGGCTTGGAAAGCATTTTAGGTTTATGCTTAGACCATACAAAGGAGAGAGGTTGGAGACCCAATCTCTTAGGTAGAGAAAGTATACTGAGTTAAATTTCATTCATGGGAATTTTTTTATATTTTGGTCCCCTAAGATATATGAACATTATTTAAGAACTTAAGGGATCTAAACATCATCCATGTCTATACAAGCCAAATGCAACAAAATGGTTTTCATGGATTTATGGTTTGTTTAGCCAAACCAATGATTGATCATGTTTTTCATGTCTTAAAGGAACCTCCCATGGAATTTTCAATTTTTGGGTCACATGTGTGAGCTTTTGTAACTAAAAAACCTCTACACTTGAAGATTTTGTAGTGTGTAGGTAGATTTGGGTAGTGGGCACAGTGTTGAGTGCTTTTATCAGAAGGAGTTGATAATGTTGAAATATTAGTGATGTGTTTCAATCTTTCCCATACCTCTTTGATCAAGTTTGAGGTCCACCAATCTCTTATTCCCCAAAGATGTCTTCAAGGTAAAATACTCATATACATGATTTTCATTATATAGAAACACTATATGTTGTTCAATGTTGCCCCTAGAATCTTCAAACATAGTCAAAAGAGTGAAATGAGGTGTTGGAGTCATAATATGTCATCATCATATCCTTGGGAGTAGGTATCTTAATCTCCATGATAGATTCATAGGCCAAAAACCACCCTCCTTTCCTCCAAAGCTCACACAGTCAGTCTATCAAAGATTAAGGTTTCTTAGAGATTCCTAGGTTTCATTCTTAACTACATATGTATTTTTTTTGGTCTCCAAAGTTACATGTTTTGATAGGTATATGTGTAAGGGTATTCAAGGTGTCTATAGATTGTATTGGAATGTTTCTCATATCTTAGTTCATGTCATGTTTTGTCCTTTGCCATTTCATGTTATTTTCACTACCATTACACTATGTTCTAACCCTGCTCTTCATGTTCTTCCCCCCATATTACTCTATAGTCATCCTCATCCACTCATCCACCCTTGCTTCCTAATTTGAGTTGTGTGAGATAGGCCTATATCCTTTTAACTATTGAAATACATAATATCATGGAGGGTTGGATCTACATGGACTAACATCTTACTAAAAAAGCAAATAATTTCCTACAATCAGTCATTTGGGCCTATTGTATAAGAGTCTCCAAGAACATTATGAGTGGGCCACTTATGGGCATAGGGAATGGTGTGATCAAGATAATAGACACCTATAAGAGATGAAGGAGAATATGATTGAAGATCACTAGAGGTTTAAAATGGATTTAAAAAATCTACTCCCTTAGAACCTTACCTCATAAACCCCTATAAATAGTCAAAGTAGGGAAATGAGTGCTTATAGCTCTGATGGTGTACCTCAAGATATACATATTACCTAGGGTATAAAACACCATTCCTACTAGGTGAAGTAGGGTTAAAACTAAAAATAAGAGAAATTTTATGATCATCTCTCCATCTAAAGGGTTAGATAACATCAAACAAAGGCTTAAGGACAAGCAGACCTAACTAGGCATAAACACTAAGCTTAAGAAAGCTAAGATGTGCAAAGGAAAGGATGTTAGAAATTGATTTATGTGGGTCATTATCTCTGAGACATATTATTGACATAAAAGCACCATGATTGTCTAAATACATGAAGGAAAAATTCCCTCAAAACCCTCATGCTACTAACCACTTAGAATTATAAGCAACCTATAGTTAGCTAGAACAAAATGGTCATTTGAGGTCCCTGTAGGCACGGCCAGGCCTTCAAACTTAGTAATAATGGTCATTGTAATTTATTTAAGGAATACATAATTTCTATTTCAATTATAAAAATAGTGGGTATACCCACTATTTTGTTTTATACCTAGCCCAGTCTATGATAATCAATTTTAAGGCTAGATGATTAAATTCTTGTTTTGAATAGCTTACAAGCAAATTAGAGTTCATAGATGTTTTTGAAGAAATGTAAGAGGATGGTTAATTTCTCCATACATCCTTCAAGGGAATAAACATCCTAGTTTATAGTTAGATTCCCTTGAGGGTAGGATAAAATAGATAAGCCTTAAGCCTATTTTTAAACCCTACTACCATCTTGAAGAGTCCCTAGATACTTTTAGCAAGTTTGATGGCCATGAAAGATGTGTAAGGGTGTATTAGGACCTAATGAGATTATTTAAAGTGGACAGAAGCAAGTAAATTTTTTGAATGGTCTCAAAACCTTACTTGAGCCATGAAACCCCAACATAGCCATCTTGAAGTGCAACTTTAAGTGTTCATACACTTCACCATAGAGAGGCTTAAGCCTAGAGCCTTTAGGGAATTTTAAGTCTCCCTATGGAATAAAATTCCATGAAAGAATGATAGGAATTTATTTCTAACTTTTATGAATGATCCTTAAGAAAATAACCTATTGAAATTGACTAGTAGAGAGCTCGAATGACACCTTTCAATGCTCCTCTCTCTACACACACTCTACATGGGACCCCAGGATAATAAGGGAAGATAAACAGGTTAAATGCACTATAATTTAATATTAATTGGTTATATTTTGTATGTCCATATGATATGAACTATTTTTAAGATGGTGAATATCCTAAACCTTGCCTAAACCCCATAAATTACTTGATGGTGGATCCTTTCTCTAAAACACATCCAGATGAGGTTGTTTGATCCTGGAATGATATTTAAGGTCTCCTCAAGTATTCTAAGCATCATGACAACTCACTATTTGGCACGTGAAAGCGTAAAACTATACAAAACAAGCTTGATAAGTTTAGTTTGAGCCTAAAAATAGAGAAATGAGAAGTATTTATATGCATCATGAGGTTAAGGGGGGAAAATGGGTCCTAATGATTCTAAATGGCACTCTAGAAATCCTCTACAAAGACCTCCATGATTGGTTTTATTTGTAGATAGACACAAATGTTGAAACTAGGAATTGTATTCATTAAAAAGGAGCTATATGGCCTAATAAAACTAATGTTACTACTCCATGAGACCTTTGAAGTGATCTTCAAGATGAAAATAATGTAAGAGTGCCTCATAACCCCAGGGTTAGGGCTAAAACTCAAGATTCATGTGTGTAGGTAGACTGGTCTGACATTCATTACAGAAGTACCATTAGAAGATGAAGCATAGAGTCATTTGAGTAGCAAGGACACCTAAAAACTTTATGGGAGAGTTCATCATGATGTTTAGGCACATTTTAGTCAAATTTGAATTATAGGGTCATTTTGGTCTATAGACACCTAAAATCTATTTAGGAAGCATCTTTACCACTTGAAGAACATTTCCATATGCTCAAAAATATACATATACTTTGCATGGAGAGCCAATAACTTTAGGAGAGGTAGAAGGGTATATCAAAATGAATCTGGTGTAATTGGTTCAGAGGTTTGTTCCCTAACCTCTATGAACCATTTTAAAGAGTCCCAAGTACACTTAAAACCCTCTAAAACCTTAATAGGGACTCAAATAGGAATATTTAATTAAAATGAATCTAATTAAATATTAATAACTACACTAACACCTATACATTTTTATCAACTTAGAGAAGGCCATGTCCATGTTACCTGATTATATGGAGGCTATACAGACACCTCTAAAAAGTGCAAATTTATAGGTTTTTGAATAGAAATTAGGGTATAATACATAATAAATAATTAAAAATAATGGGAAGGGTTGTTTAAATACTTTTTTCACTCCTTCAAAGATATATTTGTTCATAAATTTCCCTGTGAGTATCTCTACTAGCTTCTCCTAATCAGCCTGTTGATAGGGCTAGTCTAAGTTGCATAGTCATGCAAGATAGAAGATTTATAGATGAAATATGATTAAAGGGTATAAATTAATATGCATATGGATAATATATTAGGACTCTAAGTCTTATCATATTGTTTGAGAGTTTTGGTTAAGTTATTCTAGTCATCTAAATAGTGAATATGCAGAAAGATGAAGAACTTGCAGTTGAGGCCTATTTGATCAACAAGTATAAGGTTCTAGTGGGTATAGAATGACATGATGAAATTAATGAGTCATAATTTTAACTTTGTAACTATCCATTTAGGTGATAATATTCCATATTTAATACCATTATGAAGGAATGGTGATAGTTTCAATGTCAAGTCAACATGCATATTGAAGAAGAGGTTGCTCAACACTTTTTGAGGCCTATTCACACCCCATTTTCACTATCTAACTATCATAGGAGGGGTAATGGACTATTTTTGGAATTTTCATTCCCTGAATGAATTCAAACAAGGTAGTAACATCCTCCACACCTCACCTTAATGCCAAAATGAAGTCATTAAAGAAGTGTTAATGTATGGAAGGAGTGATTACGATTGTTGTAACTACCATATGGCCAACTTGGTCTTATTTATGGCCTCTCCTATGCCTAGATTCTTATCTCCTATCTCATGATAATTATATATAAGGATGAATTAAGATATTTTCTTATCCCTCAGTTGGGTGTAATAAAGCTCTACCAAAATGATACCTTGTACTTTTGAATCAATAGAAAAATAGTTGCAAACTTATTTTTTGAATGATAGTTTCTATTATGAGAGTTGATTTGTAGAATGTATGAGTTCCATTATATTTTATAGGTAATTTCATGCACCTTATTTTATGTTATCATTCTATGTAGGTTGTATGAAGTGTTTATAGGTAGAGGTGTCCTTGAAGTGTTATGAGCTAATAATGTCTTGTGTAGATCTAGGTTCTTAGCCTTCAAGTTGCAGAACCCCCACTTGACC